>CAJDSM010066018.1:372-21541 GCA_903981925.1 Ostrea lurida | reverse complement strand
ATTCTGTGTATACATGTATTGAAATAAAGACCAATTGTTATAATTCTTTTTCAGTATAACATTACATTGTAACATGTCTTATTGTATAAGTGGACATAACTAGTGTATTCATTAATTAGATACTGAATGGAGAATGCCATATGACAATTAACGCTCTTTGTACTAAGCTTAAATATAATTGTAATTATACACAATGTCACTGATAAGAATTTTCCTCTAAATAACAAAGAAAAGAAACCAATTAGATACATGTCAACCCCCCAGGTGATATTTTGTTTATCGCGCGCTGTAAACAGATGGAAGTAGATTGTTTTATGTCTAAATAATCCGTTTTTTTATGTACAGATAATTACTCAAGGGTGTCAATCACTCTACCCCGGGGTACAGACGCCAAAATGAGTGCCAACAAGAATTATCGGCAATTAAGATATCTTAGCTACCGATAAATATGTCGCCGCGTCAATTCCAGAGGTCATAACTCCTATAGTTAAATATAGAAGTTAACATGACCTGCAAGACGCACAGAAGAACATTCGTGGCCTATGATCACCTACAGTTGAGGACTTACGTGAACTACTGAGAGATACAGTCTCGAGGAACACTATAGATTTATTGGGTCCCAAGATATATTCTCGTCTCTAGGCATAGCATTGAAGTTTTGTGTCGCTTTGATCGTTCAGGAAACAAAAGTAAGCTTTATATTACGAAGTAGGTGACATATGAGTGCACGGTGACCAAACTATGCCAAAAAACGCCGACAGTTGCTGTTGGTCTTAGGCCAGCTACAGGTAATTGTTTGCATCTAGCCACGAATATTGAAGAAGAAACACCTATTTCATCTATATTGAGATTCAAGAGTCCTAAGTTATAAAGTATGGTTTTAGCGTGCCAGTTTTGTGATTAAAATGAAATAATTCTATAGCGTAACAATTTCATGGTTTTCCGATTTATAATTCATAGACCATTCGAGCAATCGCTCTATTCGTTTTGGAGCAACTAGATAGAATAGTCTAAAAAAAAGGTATTATATCAGGATTTGAAGGTGTTAGGATCTTTATGGTTATCACTATGTTATGTGAGTCTTAATGGAGGCAATGATAAAAATTTAGAAAAGACCAAATGAATTAAAAATATCCACCATAATATATAAAATTGAGGCAATAAGTGTTAAGTATTTAGCTTTCTTCAACTAGGCAGATTGAACTAATGTTTACCGTCAAATATATGGGAGTCCAAGTATAGTTTGGCGGTTACACAGGTTCGTGGAGTAAAAAATGGGATGAACCCTAATTTTTTAGTTTCACGAGGTAACATACGCAATGATTTGTGTTTTCGGTCTTGCTACCCATTTACCTGTCTTTTGATCTATTACGATCATAGCAAAAATGTCGTAGATCAGAAATCGAACGGTGAACCAACAACACGGCCCGCCCTTTTCTATCCATTTTTACCCCAACGTCCGGTTAACGAAAGTGAAGATATACGCACTCACCAATCTCACACAACAAGCTCCCTCCAATAATCTTAATGTTAATTTCATAATTTGCAAAGAGAATTGCTATGTAATTCTAAAAACAAGGAACTGACGACGCAGAATGCCGAGATACACTAGAACACACTGATAATCCGAATTTGATCGGTTTCAAAAATTGTAACTTTGAAATTGCTTTATACGAATCATTCGCAGAACAGTAATTTATAAATTAACGTACATAATGATATGTAAACGACGGAAGACGTTGTGTGGACTGCTGAGACATCTCTCTTGAAAACTCAACAACGACATTAAGATTTTCGCTGACCATTAAAAATACTTAAGAAGAGGCGCCATTATATAATAAACATTAAAAATTAGAATTGGAATTTTCTTGCACCAAAACTGTTCGCCCATGCCCTCTTAATGGTGGTTGTGCACTAGACAAAACACTATATCGTAAGCACACATTCTCATAAACGAGTTTCACCTTCTTAGGTGATGAAACGAGCGCTGCACTGGTCTTTGGTCAGGCTATTCAGTTATACCGGTTTCGTAAATTTCCGATACTGCTTAGAGATTATTATTGATATTATGTCGCCTCTAAGTTAGAGCGTTGTACGAGTTAACCAAGCTTCATCGGTTACTGTGGACCCGTATTCAATAGAAGTAATTAGCTAATCATTGATTATTATTAATCATAAAATAAATTATATTATATATAGTGATATATTCTATTAATTATAGAATATAGATAATAGCTAGATTATTCCAAAAATTGTTATTTAATTTAATTTGTGTGGCGCAGCAATTCATAATGCATTAAGGACCGTCGTATTACACTAAATGAAATTTGTTTTTAGACACTGAAAAAATATCACATAAAGTGTTAAATATAGTTGTATCTATCTGCAGTTTTTGATACGGGCCATCTTACCCCAGAAAATTTTATTCAAAGATATGACAGATATTGATGGAAAAAATCACCATTGCATCACTTGAATGAAAACAAAACATTCAAATTAAAAGAGAGTGCCAGTTAGGACCTAGTATCCCATGTTACCTACACTGAGCAGTATTACAAATGTTTGGGACTGATTTAAGCATTTGGGTAAACCACCAAAATTACTGTATTTTCCGAATGTGTTTGATCTAGGCGGATAACTCTAATTGCTGTGAAAATTACTAGCTCTTTTGTGGTGCAGGTTTGTAGAGAGGGAAGATTCCTTAAAACTGGAAACTGTGATTTCGAGACGGACGTTAGAGATTGTTGCAGTTATATTCTGCTTGCTATATCATAAGTTTATACGACCTACATTCCTCTCTATACGGTTCTCGGAGAATGTTAAAAGCCTTCAATTACCTGACTTCGGTTCCTTTTTAGAAAAGAGTCCGACTGATCTTGGCACCAAAAGTTGCAGAGTCGTCATCCCCATGTCACGCTAGGGCGACAAGACCCATGTCCTCCGACGAAAGAAAAGGTGTGCGGAGGTTTAAATTTTCCAAAAGAACTCTTTGATTAAAATGCGCCACGGCAGGTCTGCCCAGCTGCCCGAAACATTTATGAGCATGTGATTATAACACCGGCCATAAATTCCCCAGAGAAAGGACGCGGTGCAATTATTGGTTCACTGTGGTCGACAAGCAGTCGAGGAGCTGCCTTGCGACAGGAAAGGACGATGATGCATGTGTATAAAGGGCAAACACTTTCTTCCCAACGTTACAGGCCTCTGCTCCAGATCTAGAAGAGAGAAGAGAACTGGGACGAAGAAATCGAAGGTCTCTGGCTCAGATAGGGCGCGTTGGCATGCCATCAGGGGAGGGGCCAACGGCCGACAAAACTCCTCTCGCATAATTTACAGGACGTATGATCGCAACCAAGATCTTAACTCGGTGAACCCCTTTCCGCTCCTCGCCTCTCGGTATGCGTAGTGCTTTCCCGAGAGAGATCTGGCTGAACTCCATTAGTTGTGATCCACGTTAATGGAGAGAAGTAAGTGAGCGCCACTCCCTTATTCGATATGCCAAAGCCGCCCTTTCTGAGCAGAGACCTTCGGATAGTTCGGGCGTCCCCAGTCTCTTCTGGCTCTCCTAGATCGCTAATAAGCATCGCGATTACCTGTTTGGTGAGAAACACGAAGTGTGAGTATCGCCGCCTGTGAATGTCATTCGAATCCGTCTAATTTACTGTGTCGCAGCTCCCTCGCCTTCCTGTCGACACAGTGACCATAATGCCACCGCGTCCTTTGCTGGGAATCATATGGCCGATTGGTTAATTATCACATACCATAAATTGTTTCGCAGTGGGACAGTGACGAGCCGAGCATTTTATAACAGCGGATGATACTGGCAACCTTAGTGCGTACGGGGACAGGAGTCTTGTCGTACGACAGATGACGATAACTCGAATCTTGAGTGGCCAGTCTGAGTTCTCTTATAAAAAGAAACAAGTGAGGAATTAGGGCTCTTTCTACATTACCCGAGAAACTATTCGTGAGAATTGGATAGTATGTATGATAAAAAGCTTATGATATAGCGCATAGCAGTTAATACTTAAGACCATTGGCAAACATATACATTCCACAAGCGGTTTTCCGAAGAAAATTCCACAGATTGTATGCAGTGGTTAAGCACATCTAAGAAATTACAACGGCACACAAAAGGAGTCTAGTAATTTTAAGCAATCTTAGAAGGTTAGTCCGCGCCTTAAGATTGACGAGTTCGTTCGTACAAGCATAAACCCCCTAAAAATTGGTGACATAGAATGATTTATCCAGTATTATTTTTGGGCTCTCCCTATGGTATTTACCAAAATGCTTACCAGATCAACGAATTATCAAAAATACAATTTAATACCTGTCCATGGACGTGAGGTTACGGATGAAGAGTATCAAATACAATGGACCTCTTTAATTTGAATGGTGCGTTGCATCCATAGCTTTTTTTACTCCTGTACCGCCCTATTTTACAGAAAAAGTGAAGCAGGGTGATTTCTTTTCAATCCATTATCTTTTGATATAAATTAACTACTATATGGAACAAAAACAAAATCTATTATAACGCGTCGGGGGTGTAACTGTCCGCCACCCGCTTATCCTGGAAAATTCGAACATACTTTGCATAGATAAGACCTAAATTTTATTAACACCTTTATTAATCTTGTTTGATTGTTATGAATTTTTTTTCAGTGTCTAAAATTACAAATTTCCATTTAGTTTGTATAAGAGGGTTCTCTTATATTTTTCTATGTTATGAATTGCTGCCTACACTTAATCAACATTATCACAATTTTGAATAAAATAGCGCTATATCTATATATCCATCATGTAGTAAAAAATATATAGTCATGATATACTAAGAATAATCGTATTATTATATTGATGTGTACGTATACAAATAATCAGAAAATTGTAAATTCATTCAAGCTATACCTATATGATGGTCTATTGAGATGTGATTACACAGTGAACCGAGAACTTATGTACAGTTGTCTCTACTCTATGAGGGACGAGCGATAGGAAATACCCTCCGCAACGACATCTCACAACATAAGTAAAATCTCTATCAGTACTCTGAGAAACGAAATGTTGAGATTTTTAATGTACAGAAGCCGTACCATCTGACACATTGAATATAACGGTGGCACCATAGCGACAGAAAAATAAATACAGTGAAAATGGAATGCGACTCGTTCATTACCTATAAAGAGGTGAATGAACGATCGTTGTATGGAAGAATGGTCGTTCTGTACGAATAGCGCGGAGTAAGTGTATTGCTGTTCACTAAGAGATGACCAGAATAAAATTCAAAACAGAGGACAAATGGACAACGCTTTTTTGCGGGCAAGAAAATGAAATATCGCAATTACGTCCGATGAGGAAGTAAAAAGCAAGGTCATATTTGAGAATGTAAATTATTTATCAACATTGACGATACTATACCTAATGAATAGTAAGCTTGTCGAAGAATGCGAGCCTCGCTGGAAGAATCTGAGATGGCTTCAGCTGTTGAAAGTATAGGCGAGCAATGGGGAGATAGATCACCCCGCACAGGTCACAGACAGTGAGCTTAGCGCTATTCGCGCTTATGACAGGTGGACAACAAAGGGATAGTTTGAATGTGGTATCGGTTGGAAGCGTAAGGTGAATTACAGTGTAATTGACAAGAAAAAGTCAAAATTATGTCTTCGTAAATGATTCGTATAACAAATAGCTCCAAAGCCAAAACACCAGATTCATTCCATCCAGCCTTTAAATATTTTTGCGAAACTAACAAAATATTAAAGATAAGCAGGTTTCATAGTACGTTCGTCCTGTTATTCCGGCATCCCGAGTTAGCTTTTAAGATATAGTTTAGAGTACTCGCGGGAGCATAATCCATCATAGACAAAAACGAATCACCACCAAACTGGCCGATGGTGAGCTTGGTAATTGATAAAATTGTGAGTGCTAATTGCATCTCACATACTTTGATATACACTGGGAGTTGCGCGCCCTGAAAAAAGGCGGCGGAGAACTGAGTGGGGCTCTAGTAGAAATAAGTAGCCCGCGGCCCGAAACAGGACAGGAGAGTTTGCTAATGTGAGGGGTCATCCTGTGGGAATCAGGTGCAGGATATGCTCGCGGTACATTAGAAGGAAAGAGACGGACAGCTTGAGACTGACATTAATAAGAGCTCAATATAATTATAAGGGCGACTCAAGGATGGGCCAGGGGATAAAAGTACGCTAGCGGGGAGATAATGCCGGGCTGTCAGCTCTGTAGTACACAAGGTACCGCAAAAGATGGACCAGGGGTAAGCCCGAAAGAAAAATGCGCAAAGAAAGCACTGATAAAAATCCAGTTACTGCCGATAGAGAGTGGTTTACCAGTAGAGAGAAAACGTAAGAAAGAGATTGGAGGGTCATAACATCCACATAAATAACGAGCCCAAAAACATAGTCCTGTTGTAACCCAAAAGAAAAACAGTAGTGGACTGACCTTAAACTCAGGTAGTATGTTGCCGGGGTGAAAGCATTACGGTTGTACACCGATGAGTAAGTTCCGCTTCCACGTTCGAAGGAAACAAAGAAAGGTATGTAAGACCATTACCAGCAAAATGGAAAAGTAATATTCAAATAGGTACTATCACATAAAATGATGGCAGGCGGACAGTTGATTAAAAACAATTGAATCTGGCCTTCAAGATATCCCATGATTGAGAGTATTAAGATATAATTCTACTATATAAGCGCAGAGTGTGTCATGAAACAAATCGGAATAAAGAATGAACGACCCTAATCTCTCGACATGCTCCTATCTCAAAGAATTTATCGCGATATCAGAACAGAAGATAGAGATTTAGCCCTACGGCTATTATGAGTTCGAATCGCTTATATTATAATCAATACCCCAGGAAAAGTCGCTACCCGTATAGATGACATATATCACATTCTATACCTTAACGGACTACTCTTGAGGTCCTCTATACCTAATGTAAAAATATAGTCGTTATTGAAAAGTATGTGGACACTCCGTGCAAAACTCTCGTCACTGGTGATATGCTTGCAGACCTAATAGAAATTCGGCGAGTTTAAATTGAGCGAGAAAGAAGAGCGTTGAGAAGACACGTACATATATGATAATGTCAAGTACGTAAAAGATATGATGAGAAAGCATAGTTAGCCATTTGTATGTGGATTCGAATGGCACATAGAACCGTCCAAGTTTGAAAGAAGCAGCAAGAGTAATTTCCGGAGGGGAATACTAAATAGCGCCATTGTTGTCTTAGAAAGCCCTCCCGCTCAAGCTCTACAAATTGGTATTATAATAGGTAGTGAGTCATGAAAGACACCCAGAAGCTCATAATGCGGTAGTGCCGTCACACTAAGATAAAAGCCGTCGGAACATATTATGCACGCCAGTAGACGTTGAACGTTGAAATTGCGACGTCGGCGAACAGCGCCATAATAATTACGTGTAGTACTAAAGAATGTATCATGGTAGACTCGTACCAAATAATCTGTTGGAAGAACTTCCCTTTTTGAGCACGGTGTCTTGGTAGTCCCGGAGGGATAGAGTTTGATTGACACCTATCGTGTAAAATTGTATTGCTCGACATGGAACACAAAAAAAAACGTGAGCACCTTAAATTTAAGACATTGTAAAACTCTATCTTACTTCAGACTTTCTCATGGTTCTACAGCGCGACGCGCGCGAAGTGGAAGACTAGGCCAGAGATCATCCCGAGGAGAACGGTGGGAGGGTTGAAACCTGTGATCAGCTACTCTACCCGGATTTATCTCGTGTCAGCTCCTCATCGTTAGTGAAGCTGATTAGATAGTATGACAATTCGCTATCGGAAGCTAAGATTACGAGTGTGTTGTTTTTTATATAAATTAATTATTAGTTATCATACTACAGTGGTGGAATAAATGATAATTATGTATACGCATATAAGGAATAACAAATAAGTGAGCTCTAATATTAAATAGACTTTTTTGTGAATAAGTTATATTGGGACTGTGTCTCACTCATGTCAGTTTAGTGTTCTAACTTAATCGTTGGAAAAATTGAGCAGACGTATTTAGGTTTAGATGTTCCGACGGGCCCCCTCTATTTGGACTCAAGATAGCTACCCTCACTTAGTACTATGACATTAGATGTAAATAGTTAATTTTATGACTCCGAGAATATATGATAGTTGTAGTTGAGATGAAAGCTTTGAGAGTTCCTATTCTGTTTCGGTAGACCTACTGAAATAACACTGGAGGGTGTTAAATACATAACGAGAAAACCCATGCGCAACCATTGCGTATAGTAAAGAGTAGGAGGAAACAGATATAGGGTCAGACCCAATGAGTATTAATAGGAGCTGGCTGAGAATACATAGAGAACACATGTGTGTGCTTACGAAGGCAAGGAGCAACCCTCTTAATGGACTCGCAGTTTGCCATCGTGTTTGGTTGGTATTTCTCGTAAAAACTCTTTAGTCCACCTAAGAGGCGATAACATTTGTTGCAGATGATATTTCATACTGTTAGTGCAAATCATTTAATCAACCTGTGTAGAAGGCGGTTTGGGTAGTTGGATGACGAGAGCATTTTTCAGGAGGCTCGGATGGCGGCGGGGTGAGAAAGACGTAAGTGGACTCAAATATAGGCACAATTTATCAATAGTTTATATGTGCTCATAAATTCACTTGTTACTAATTATTTAAATTTATGAATACCTAAAGGTTTCATATATTAGTGGCTGGTGGCTAGGCGAGTATGTCGCAAGTATTTCACGCTGTCACGATAGAGGAGGGCAAAGTTCCGTGGAGAGCATTCGGATTCAGACTTCTACCCATATTAAGTCTTGAGAGCCGAAGATATATAGCTCAGTCTTCAATAAACTAAATGTAACCTTAAAAAATATAGTTCATGCGGAGATAACAATATTGATGGCTCGGTCTAGTACCCAATATTGAGTTGAACATAGAGTGCTTTTATTCTTTGAAGAAGATACATAATTAATGCGTATGCATCACTAAATAGAAGTGAAAAAGATTATAATACAACAGTATAGTAGTGAATTAATTATGCTCTGTGCTTTTGTGAATCTGGACCATTTCCCTGTTATTTTGGCATCGACTCAACGTGACTCGAACTTTTGGTTACTGACAGCAAATATGCTGAGTTAGACTTATATGGACAAGTGGATTAGACTAACGTATAGATACCGCTCAAATATTGTAGCGCTCTTAGGTTAATTACAGACAAACGATAAAATATGATGAGCGCGATACTGATTAAGTGACTATTTCTATATTTCACCTAGTCTGTTTTTTAGCTAATTTGATGATTAGTGTTATTATATATAAGAATTTGTAACTGAAGAGAAGTATTTTTTACTCAACAGGTTAATGCCTCCATCCCACAATTACATTTTACATAATATGGTTGAAAGGCATGACGCTTACTTTTGTCGAGGATGGTGTAATCTCTTAGTTGATTCTTTGTAAGTCGCCCTTTCAGTGCAGACGAAAATAGTGGCTACTGAGGGATTGGTATTGAGGCTTTTAATCGCTGAGTTCGATTCGTCAGGATGATCTTGATCCACTTTTCGTGATTTCGAACCAGATCTCTCTCTCCTTCACATTACAGAACTTCCCTACAAACATATATGTGTTCGCTAAACGATTAGTAGATTGAGATGTTTGTTGAATTTAATTAGATGTATGTTTAGGTCCATTAGAGCTTTGTACAATAAAGGAGATATTGTTTTGAAAAAGAAATAAACCTATAGTCCCATAATTAATTTACCTACTCTTTTATATCAAATCTCATAATATGTGCGTTCTAGCTTGTGACTTATTGTTTCGCTCACCGCTTGCTTCGTGAATATGGCTGTTTCGATTATTTTAGAGCTTAGAATACGATGTAAGCCTTCTCAAATCTCAAGTAGATCGAAATCCCTTAACATAGGTACATTCAATGTGATTACCAAAAGTCTATGTTACTATGTGGCGAAAAATTATTTACCTTAAAATTTATGTAAAGTACGGCGGAAATAATGTTATTTACTTATAGAATGTAAAGAAATTGCCACAAACAATATAAAGGTGTAAACAGTAGACTAGGCTCAAAATGTTAAATTATTGTTATAGACGTCTTATTATTTGAGCGACCATGTTTGAAATTTCTGTACGTACCGCATGATTAGAATATATAGGATCGGCGCATATATAATTCTACGCATATTGAATACTCCGGAAGCCGCCTCGCAATGCTTTTATTCAGTTATCTTACCTTAAACATGATCAGTGACCCTAGTAATAGTGTTGCCCCCGAAGGTTTAGTAGAGGTATCGTTGCTTATTTAATTTAAAATGAGGTTATAATTTATACTATTTTGTATAATACTAGAAGATTTATTTGATTTGCCTGCAAGAAAATGAGAAAGCATAACAAGCACGAGACAATAATAAATTCTGTGTGATAAGGGAATAAGTTAATTTGACAAAGGCACATAATACAACCTTTATTGTTTCATCGCCTTATTTTTGTTTCCAGATATTCTTAATTTCGCATGAAAATAACCTTATCTTACAAACAAATGGTTGATGGTTTTGAGGACTAAAGCTCGATAACTGGGGGCAACAGAAAGCATCCCTAGGTGATAAGGCAATTTTTGTGTTCTTTACATAGCGCAAAGCCTACATAAATTCGATTATATCTGTTTGAATTTGGCTTGATAATATAAATCTCGTATAGGTCACATCCATTGTCACAATGCGGCTTGTGTTTTACAATTAACATTCTAACCAGGGGTTTAGGGTCCTGATAAACTGTAAGGTCTACACGCAACAGTTCGATAGAGCCTGCATATCCGCTATCCTATTCCTACATGTACTTTGGTCAATCCTCCTTCGAAAAAGCTCTCATATCCAAGCCTCAAATCAAACTATATGAAAAACCACTCGAGGACAACGCAAATAAGACGGATAGTTGATATCTCCGAAACTGCGGAACGCTGGATTTTGTACCCCATACAATAAATACGTGATCCAGAAGTATGGTGGTTGGTTTCAAATCAATTTTGGAGAATCTTAAAAAATCTCTAAAGCTCATGTCTATTAAAGTATGACAACTTTACATGCTAAGAAGTCTATGAAAAAATCCGACCTCAAGGTCGTGTTTCAATATAGTCACGGAGAGAGTAATTTGTTTATTTCTCTTAAAAAAAAAGGGGAAATATAATAATAATAAAAGATTAGCAATACAAATCACCTATTAAGGTCTTCCGTTGTGACGCGGAAAGCCGTAATAAAGATAGACACAAACAATCAACTATAAGGTCCTTCCGTTGTAGAGAAGACCTTAATAATAAATAATACATAGGATCAGAATTGACAGGTACAATATTTGTCCAAACTTTGTTTGGGGATAACATAATAGTATCGGCCCACGGAACCTATGCTGAATACTCGACACAGACCAAGACGAGTACGCCCGGGAACGGACAGGAGTTTCGACTCCTATCTATACCCCCAAACTTGTTGTGACGTTGGAGAGGGTATAATTAACAGGAAGTTGACTTATAGTGAAAGTGTTTAGAAAATTCATGATGAAGTTTGTTGGTTTATGGCCCCAGTTATGAAAAGTGAATAATTATCCTACCATAATTTTTTCAAGTGGACTAATGGATAAAACAGAAATTTCAGGAGAAAAAAACGGTGTCCAACGAAGACACCCCATTGAAATAATACTGTAAATTTTTCTTAATCCCATTAGCAGACTCTGTCCATTTAGAGATATCTGCTAAAGTCAGGTAAACACAGACCTACACGATAGTTGATCATGCCGAATAAGTCTGAATGCTGGCCTGATACAAAGGTTGGTGTTTGGGACCCCTGTTATTTAGCGTCGAAGATGATTAAAGTAATACCAAATCAATCTCTAAGAAGATTATGCGCCTGTTGGAATATGAAGATTATTGCGCATTGAAATGTAGACAATCAATTATTTGTTTGAGATGTAAATAACAATTAATCACAGTTCGGCCGGAAAAGCTTCAACGTCAGCTTTCTGGGAGGCCGGGGTTCCCAACCAGGCTCTGCCCTGGACCCTAGGACTTTGAAAGCGGCCTGCTCGGAGTTAGCCCACAATCGAAGGTACGACTGCGATGGATAGGGTCTGTAAGATTTAAACAAGTGATACCCTCTCCTCCTGTGCAAGCGAAATGGGGGTGATAAATTAGATACTGCAGTATGTGTGTCGGTGCGACCACGAACGCCCCTGCCTAAGTGAAGTCTAAGTGAAGGAATTTATCTTCTAGTTTAATAGAGGGTGAAAATGAAAGTTTTTTTATATCCTCAGAAGTAAGCATGAACGTGGGGCGTATCCTCATATACTTCTAAGGTGTTGATGTGTGGAGAACTCGGCGGTGTTCTGTCCACCACCAGATTGCAGAAGAATTAATTGACACTCGTGGAAACGGAAAAGTTGTTCCTTTATTTTCTTTAATTGCTACGCGATTACAAGTAGTGGGTAACTCTGTCCCACCATGAATAAGGTCATTCCAGGGACCCATAAAACATCCATATACTTCATTGGTACCTTGACCCATAGCATTTTATTCCTGTAGAACGGTGCCATTATATCCATGTGGTATTACAACCAAAGGAAAAATCTGTTACGGATTAAGAAGAATTACTATTGAAAAAAATGGCTTGCAACCGCTTGCAGAGGATTGATCATGAACTTTCGGAACGAAACAAATCTTCTGGATACTTTGATTTTTCTAACGATTGCAAGATGGGTCTAACTCTGCAAAGATAAATCTATCCATAGGGATGACCATTGGATCCAACTTAGAATCACATTGCTAATCGAGCAATTATCTCCTGTGAACTGAATTATTCACCCATCAATTTATGCAGTCTCATTTGAACGATGTAATCCGAAGCAAGCTCGATATTAATAACAAAGAACCACAGACATTCTGACATATCTGCTGTCTTATATTTTGGATATATTTACTTTAACCATTTGACTCTAAATGCCAGGACTGACAACAATTTATATGAGAAGCGTTGAAGACTTTAACTTTGCATTCTTTCCTGTCAGACCCTTATTACCCTTTCTATGTAAGTATAAGTCAAATAAGCCCACTCTATCACCTGCTGAGTGGTGTATGTAATCCCCTAAGTTGTGAAGATGACGGGAATACGCAAAGAGATGCTATGACTAGTAAATGCGGTAATTCTTTTTTCACGAAAAGCAGAGTGAAGTCGGCCCCAAAGGCTACTAACGAGAAATATCCCCGAAAGTTTGGACGTGCTCGATACGCCCCGAGGAGTTCTTGATTACTTCGCAATATCTTGTTTTATAACTGAGTCTCGTTTAAAGTCATCATTTCGAGACAAATTTTCTTAAGAGCCCTATTAACCTATACCACTGTTTGACGATTCGTATAAATTATCCACTAAGGTTCATCATGTTAGCCTTGTTTGTTCATACCCGTGTGTTCCAGTAGACTTTCAATTTCTCGTACCCTCATACGAGGATTTTGTTTCTCTACCGGGATAATCCCGTTTACTTTTATTTCGACTACCAGGCTCCACAGGCGGCCGTAACAGTCCACATCGCTTTATAATATCTGTGACCGGTTTACAGCGAGGATTGCTTACTCCCTCCATGGGCACCGTGATCCATACCTTCGCTTTTCGACATACCGTGTTGCCCATTACACTCATATTGTTTATTATGTTTTTTGGATTATGATTACGTTTACACAAATATGTTAACGTTCGTCCTTTCTTTGGTTATAATAAGCCGGTGAATTTTAATCTCAAGGAAATAACAACCAGAAAGATTCTAATGAATATTCAGCTTTTAATGGCGAAAATGAAAACCATACTAAATATACAGTGGTCTTCTGGCTTTCTCTCTTGAAAATTGTATATCGTGATTATGACAATAAATATAGGGCAAATTCTAGTTCTGCCAGTGTGTCTCGTGTAGTGCATTTGTTACTTTGCATAACGGCATACTGTTCACCAAGGCAAAATGAAAAATTCAGATCATGTGTTGAAGGGATCACATGGTAGTCACAACATGGACCCCAGGTCACTACGTGCCTTGTGCTCGATTGGGACAACAACAGCTTATGACCATCTGATTTAGGATGATTTCCACTTTTCCCTGACAATATAGCCTGTTCTTCTCATCCAGAGTGTTTTTTCCACTGAGTATAAGTGAACGTCATGTCTATCCGGATCCAGATCCAGCTCCTTATCTCCATTGACGAACAGTAAACCATCACAATTCATCCTATTCTTAGAGGAATCCAGACATTCAAAAAGCAGACGATGAATAATGAATTCCGTACACCGGCGGTCAGCCTTTATTCTGACAAGAGAATATATCATCATCTTCACAGAGAATATCAGACACGCATAAGCTCGCTCTCCCATCTGTGGGAAATTTATGTTATGTGTCTGCTGGTACTTGAGAGCCATTGGTTGTGATGTTCAATTTATATTTTGTAATATTCGTGTATGCTTCTTAAGTCCCTGCGGGGCAGAGGGCGATTTATTTGATTGAGAGATTACTACTAAAGAGAGTCTCGAACAAAAATAGTTACTTTGTTTATGCACTTTTAGAAGTTCGATGATGAAATAAGAATCAAAGAAATAGACAGAGAATGTAGTACATATAATAATAAGATTCTAGGAATTGATTCATTTACCTTTTCAGAGATATTCAGTGAATTCATGGCGCCACATAAAGATAAAGGGTCTTTCTGCTTTCTCATAAAAAACCCTGGGACGATAAATATGAATAATCCATAGGCGATAATCTGTGGTGAGAGAAGGTAAGAACAGTTATCTATTTTGGTGCTTATTTTAAAAATATTAAACTTGTTAACGTGGTCTCTTTAAGACTGCACTCTCTAATTTATTGATCTAGTATATCTTTTGAAGTAATTTTCCTCATTCCATTCATAGCATTTAAAAAGAAATTATTCAATCATAATGAGGCTTTATTCTAATATTCGTTATTAGATAGTTTTTTTTCTCGAACAAAAAAATCATATCTTCTTTTCGGGTTCCTCTTATTGGGTCATTCTTTATATGTTATAAGAGTTATTTCACACCAGCCATCATTCACCAAAGACTTAATCAAACTTCTCAGATTGAGTATTGATGATATTCAAGTTACCTCTTATTTGCAAATTGAGACTTAGTACTTATAACCGTTTCTCAGCGTCTCAGGATTCCGCGGGCGAAGGAAGTGTAAATCTATCTATTTACTCATTTTTAATAATATACTTGTTAAGAGCTTGTAATATACTTTATTTAATGCGAAATGGTTGAATACCTATGCTTTTAAAAGGCTCGTCTTATGGAAGATCATAGTAATATACACATTATTGAACTGTAAATGGCGGAGCCCTCTTAAATGCGCCTTAGAGACATGACAGATATATTAGAGCGCACTTTTTCCTAAATTTCTCGTCTGTGTGTCGTCCTGAGAGAAGCTGGCGTGCCTCTGATGTGTGCACTTTAGAACACAATCGAGCGCAGCAATGACGTTTGGAGTTAAGCAATACCTTCTCGTCATGTAACTTGGACGATATATAGCTTTAGGAGGTTAGCAGAATATGGTAGATTAGTATCATGGCGATGGTAAGTGGGAAAAGCCACAATATGATATGTAATCGATGAAGTGGAGAAGTGAACTCCATTCCCATATTTGTTAGGTATCCTTGATTAGTAGTAAATCCAGCAGGTTGTAGGTATCGGTATTAGTGGTAGAAGTCCACCCCACTAAGTGCCTAGGTCAGCTTCGATTTTTTAGGTGTATAATGCTTACCATATGTACTGTCAGGTCGATGTAGTGCGGATAAATTCCTATCTACTGGTAGGTATTCGTTATTTAGTGGATTATAAATTCCGAGGCCCACTATGTAGGGTATCGGTCTAGTGGATAATCCCACCGATAGTAGATATCGATATAGTTGGAAAATCCACCCGGATATGTGGTGACTGTCTCATATACAACTCGGTTGTACTATATCATCCCTCATGAGGAATAAAAATGGGGCGGACACCAGCTAACAGAAGTATCAAACCGTAATCATAGGTTCCCCAAAAATTAAATGGAGTATTAAAGTCTCGCCGAACGTGAAAGACACATGTAACAATCAATTCTTCAAGGGGCCTTGTTGAAATGGATCGCTTTGCTGTTATTAAGTTTAGAAACATGAATATAATGTGAAGTTGAAACTAGGCTTTACGAACATTACAACGGTACTCATCCATAAAACAGCTCTTAATTCTTAGAGGCAGAAAATCATATGAATATGTGTTATGTTTTAAATGTGTGGTGTAACCAAGATGGGGATTACACAATCTTAACACAACCACTAACCGCTCAAAAATTCTATTCAGTTTATTAAAATAGGAAGTTATTAGTCCCATGTCACCTTTCGATGAATATGAGAGTGAATGAACATTTCCCCTCAATTTTTCAAATGACGGGCGAGGAGGTAAGGGCTCGTCAGGATATTGTAATATAAAAGTACTTTTATTCTATTTAGTTTAATTCTGGTGGGAGGGAAAGTTATAATCCGGATGTTATCTCGCAAGAACTCACCTTTTATATGTCCGTAACCTAGGTGAAGAATGGAAGAGAATGACTCATTGATATTTTCTCTCGATAGATTACTTGTGTTAAGAGAGAGATTACGGAAATCAGAGTACGTACAAACTTTAAAAAATAAATCTCTTCTTCGTACTTCACAAATGTTTGTTTTCTATACTAATCGATTGTTCAGACATTTGGAGGCTGGACAGGTTCAGTTCTCAATATTGTTATTTCTGCTTTTTCCTACTTCCACGCTCCTCATTCAACGTTTTGACTGACGCCTTTAATTGTCATAGTGTCATTTGAGGTCACCATAACGAGAGCAGATTTTAGGAGAGCATGTCTCTCTGTCGTTTCTAAAAGTTGCAAACCCCAGAAATATAAAAATATGAACGAGATTGTCGACTGATGACAGGAGTGATGGTAGGACGGTCTCTCATTGAGAGATTCGTACAGCAGATTTTTGAGTTGCCCATCCCAACTTTACGTAATCGAATTGACCAAAGTGTTATTTGGTCCCGTGTGTGTATTGAATTGAGGGATATTTGACTATACGATCTTTTCCGACTTTGTTGAGATTTGGTTAAGCGGCCCATCTGTGTTTTCAATATAACTGTTAGGGATTGAATAATTCAATGAATGTCTTACTTTCTTAGAGACATTGCGGCGAGGGCGGTCCTCAATCTTCTAAAGGAATTTTTTGTAATAATAGCTGTTAGATTTCCTCGGCAAACGTAGGAATGTTTGACGATTTGTGCATCTGATCTCTTGTGTTTTCTTGCTTGACTTCACAACCAATCGTTTGTTGTTCGTGTGTTAACGCATAAAACTTATTTTAGGTCTGGCTCATGTACCAATACATGCTTTGCAGGATCTCTGTATGTCTTAGCTGGCATGAATCGCCCAGGAATGAACGACTCAAACAAAGTCCCATACTCGCCGAGCACTCTTTAACCTCATAGCACATGTATTCCAGTATTTTATTAGAGCTTTATCAGGTCCTCAGCACCAGGCTTCTTGAAAAACATGGACCTGCATCCTTATGACTCTTTTTTTTGGGTTTACTAGGGGCAAATGAACGAGATATTTTCCAGTTGTCAATATTTTGCCTTTACATTATAATGCATCCAGGTTTATAATGTCTCACTCTTTATGTCGAATGTTAATGAATTAAAGAACATTTTGTATTATCATCTGTTGACCCCAGAATTACGGACATTTTGCTATATTCAATCTAATGCTTTTCCAAACCCATTGACAAGAACAATACAGACGTCATTATTTTATAACATATTTGGTGAGGGCAAAACAAAATCATTAATTGCAGTTCAGAATGAAATACTATTGTCAAAGGTTCTAAAGATTAATTGTTTTTTAAACTCGCTAGAATACAGAAATATATATTGACACAGTTGATACCAAAGGCACATGTTGGATGTACCGACAAAATAGTACAGTAGTGTGATGAGGGCGCTATCAAGTACAATGTGGGTGATTTCATAGTAGTGAGGAATGAATCAATTGTTTTGGTGTCAGTCGAATTTGCCACGACTAGTAGCATAATTTTCATCTTTCTGATCAGACAATGGCTATTAACATACTTGTAGTATATCGGGATCTGGACGAAATATACAAGAATTTTAATGCGAATTTTGTGCAACTTGAAATAAGTTACCCAAGTCCTTAGCATTTTTGGACCATAATTTGACAGTCAGGAACCTAAATGGCTATCACTCGCTAAAAAAGAAGTCCTATTTGTGTAAAGGACAGCACAAGCTTGATCTCGAATAAAGATTTTTTGCTGAGGACTTAAGGGTAATTCTATGTTTATTCTCATGTGAAATCTGCTCGCTGAATTCATGTCAATTACGAGTCTCTTGGAAGTATCTTTAAATCAAGCGTATATCCTTACATTCGAACGCCAAAAAGAGACAAACCCGGTTCTCGTCCCCTCCACTGCTACAGGTCATTGTTCATTTTCTAATCAGTTACATGCGTTTTGACAACGCCACTTGTCTGTAAGATTGAAGAATTCAAAATCCATCCATATGTTATATATAATATTGTAATGGACATGGGGAACCGGTTGGTTGAGTATTGTACACTCATTCAAGTTTTGCAAATCACACATTGAAATTTTCCTGCGTACTCAATTACGAAGAAATACTCGCTAGCTGTGAAGTCTAATGCACGTGGTGTCACTTGATGCTAGCATAATGCATTATCGGATGAGTACAAGTTTCTGTGTTGAGTTGAAACAAAAGGCCATTAAGTAGACACTGGGATACAACTGCATAACGGAGCAGTGTATTGCGACGTACTTCCACCAGACGTCGCCTTGTGAATTCGTTGTTATTATTCAGTTTCCTCAAGAAAGTGAAACAAGTTTTGGTTCGCTCGAAATTCCAGGATCTCTGAGTAGACAATATTATAATATCGGCATTTTGTGTCCGGGTATATATGTATAGATAGAACTGTGTGAGTTGGGAAACACTTATATTATAGTGTATTTTGGTTATTTTTTGTATCGATATCATTTTGCGATGCTTGGTTTTTTCATCAGAGGATAACCGAGAGAATAAAATAAATCGAACTGGTCATTTAATTCAATGTTTTAATTAAGAGATCTTTGATCTCAACGGTGCTTGTTCTTGAATATATTGACATAGTGTAGTATTAGAAGTGAGCTCCGGAACTCTCTCCAGCCTATGAAAGGTATAGTAAAGTACCAGGAAGATCTCGCTCAGTAGCACAACGCTGTCTGATTTTCCGATGGGTCTGTGAAGTGGTCGGTTACGTGCGACTGAAACAAGAGTTTTATAAGTCAGTCGCGAGGGATATTACGTGCGAATTCACTGTTTAGAAATAATGTTATTGACTACTTGTAGCATCACGACATACGATATATGCTATTTTGAATTTCAGGCGACACTGGTATAGCTTTTCACGTATAATTGGCTATACCACACTTTCTCGCTTCGTAGTTTTGATAGGTTTAACTAGAGTCCTATTTACTGCCGCGTCAGTATGCATGCTTAGATGTTGAGACTCTCCAATCCCCCATTATGTTCTCGGGCTCTACAATACAGTGCCCCCTCTCACCCCCGCCAGACGTGCTACACATTATATCTTCTACACAGTGTGTAGAATTCGCGAGGAACACTATCCACGAGTTCGGACTCTTTTGTAAATACCTTGTGTCGACCTAGTTTGAGTGTTCGGATCACTAATATCAGTTTCTCAGTTGATGTTTGCACAGATTGTACTTTGTGAGAGTGTATACCTCAGGTAGCAATTTCTGTTTTGATGGTAGGCGTTTTTTGTATTGGGCGGCAAAAGTCCTGTTATGGCTCTACTTGGCTAGCGCGAGCTATCTGCTAGTATAACGATGGTTACATATATGCTGATAATTTTTATACTTAAAATGCTGCTTCCGTTGTGGTTTTTAGAGAGAAAGGGAAAATCTTGAAAAAAGAATTGTGTCTCCTCTCAACTATGAAGCGCCCTGGCTAGTGACCAACGCACCTTGTCTCAGTTGTACTCTATTAATTTGAAAAACATCGGGAATCTTTTTTACGCTCTATTAGCACTCTAGGGAATCATTGCTTTACAAACTTGACTTGTGTTAAAAAATAACGCTGGTGTCGTGATCTTTACACGATTCTTGATAAGAGAACTTGTACTAGCTGTTGAGGGCGATATAGCGATTACATCTTGGCCTGGTGGGCCAAGCCACATACCATGGCTGTTAGAGAAGAAACAATGAATTACGATTAGAATACTTCTCTACCCTTTAGTTTTGAAAAATGTCCTGGCCCCAGGTGCAGGTGACAACATCATTGGTAAGCTCCTCAAAAAAAATCTTAGAAATATTTTGGGCAATAAATAGATGATCGTGTAAGTCAATTCGTGCACAATATAAAATTTTGTCGATGGTCTCAATTATTGCATTTCATGGTATCGGGCCAAGCATTCATTCAGCGTGCGTGGTGCAATTAAGACTTTTTCAGTTCAAGTAATGGCGGATAATTGTGTACAGGTCCCTTTGAAATTTTGACTTAGTCATAAGTTTGTCTCTCAGAGTGATCCCCGGGTCAGGGATTTTTATATGGGAGTGAAGGTGGAACGTGCTGTAGAATTCAATGTGACACCACAGGACGATGGACTTTGCTTAAGCTCATCATAGGTTTTCTCTAAAAAAGACGGATGCGCTAAATATAGACCTTCACTATAGATACATCTGGGGGAATAGTTGACTTGCAATTCTCCAAAGAGAGGGTCGAGTAAAATTGTTTATCACATTATAACCAACTAGGCATTAGGGAACCATTAAAGATTGACCGGTTTGTGACTAATGTCTTCAATGAAAATATTTGTATGCGCCCTAATTTTCAACACCTACTGAATGGTATAACACCACCAAAATCCTAAATCCCGGAGCTGATTCTAGGAGCGTAAGTGCGACTCCCTGCTCTCATGCAGACAGGATTTCCCAGGGACGCAGGATAGAGCTATGCTGAAGGTCTATTATATAACACCGTAGCATTTCAACCCCGGCCGAAATACATTTTAACTGTTACA
>CAJDSM010066001.1:473-12174 GCA_903981925.1 Ostrea lurida | reverse complement strand
TATGCTCCCCGTTGTGTCCGTCCGTGCTCATATCTCCTAGATCTTTCATCATAAATTGATACAATTTACCACAATTGTTCCTTGTGACAAGGGCTTGTGATCCAAGGCTTTCAAGGTCATTTTGAAAAGGTCAAGGTCACTCAGAACTTATAAATATTTCTTATTTCAACAATTAGGTATATAGACAATGTCTTATCAATTAACAATCATAATTTTACAATATGTTCATTTTATATTATTCTTACTTAACTTAATAAAGGACACCACAGAATTCTGCAAATGTGCTTCATTATTGTTATATTTACTTAATATTACTTAATGGCAACTGACAACTACATTATTATATTAAAACTTTATGACTTTACTTGCAATTTTCAACTTTCCTTTTTCAGTAACACCCACTATTTCACCTCATTTATGATTGTATGTCTCTCAGTTATTCGATACGCAAGGTGCATTTCCATGCGTTGTATGATTTTTAATAGCGAGCCAACTACTAACCAAAGAGTTTTTACCATCACTACAAACACGGTTTTTTTTTTGGTTTTTTTTTTGCATACCAACTTTCACACCCTCTCTCACATGCATCCACATTGCATCATCAAGAAACATAATCAAAGGAAAAAAACCAAATAGGTCCTCACCAAACAGTTGATGTTGCAGGGTTATAACGAATCTCGTTTAAAGTCATCATTCCGCAAATTCTACGGTCGCTATAATGATCTTGTTTGCGATTACAAATTATCACTAAATCATATGTTGACTGATTTGTTTCATACCCTTTGTTAGACTGTCATTTTCATACTAGATTTGACGACGGGTAACCCCCGTTTACTTTGCTTACTCCTCCATGGCACCTGATCCTGCCTTCGCTTTTGTCGAAGGTCATTTTGTGAAGGTCAACATATCTTTTCTATGAAAATAAACCTCATTTCAACAATATTTCAACAGTTATTGAACTTTCGTTCTGATATCTCTCAAAGCCAAGGTCATTGAGAAGATATACCTTGTATGAGGAAAAAGTTCATTATTATTAATCTGTTTTTGAACAGGTATTGATCATATGTCGCATAAACAAGGAATAGGCAAGTGACTAACTTGCAAAGGTCACTCGAGGTCATTTTGTAAAGGTTGAGGTCACTCATTATTAACGCTTTATCTCGTTGTGAGTCATTCATCATTCTTCAAATAAGTATTTCATTGGTTAGATGCAATTTGGGGAGCATATTCATCAGTTTTACTGATATTCTTAATTTAGAAACAGACTGACGTAAAGATGGTAGATAACAAAGGTTGATCAGAAAAGTGCACTCCTGCTATTCATTTCTATAATGGCGGTTGTGACCGGTCGGCAGGGGATACTTGCTCCTCCTAGGCACCTGATCCTACCTCTGGTGTGCCCAGGGGTCCGTGATTGCCCAACTCTTGTTTTTGTATTATATTAAGGACTAACGAGATTGATCACTGTTCGTTATCTTTGCCTTTAAATCTAAGCACCAGGCAATGGGATTTGTCCCTCACTTCCGCTCGAAGAAAAAATATTGCACCTAAAACCAGTAACTATAGTTTATATAAAAATATAGAATCAGTATTCTACGGGGTCATTTTTCTACAACCCACACGAAAAAAATGATCTCAAGGATATAATTTCTACGAAGTCATCTAAGTATTCTACAACAAAATTGGTTATTTTCCTACGTAGAAATATGACCTCTGGTCAATATTCCATGGGGGTCGTTCCTGTGGCATCCGGGTTAGAATTGGTCCCTATTACCCCCTTGCTTGTCGTAAGAGGTGACTAAATGGGACGGTCCTTCGGATGAGACTGCGACCCGTGGGGGTCCGGGTTAGAATAGGTCCCCAGCATCCACTTGCGTGTCGAAAGAGGCGAATGAATGGGGCCCTGGTCATTCGGATGAGACGGGATAAACCGAGGCCCCGTGTCACAGCAGGTGTGCCACGACCCCTCACTGCTCAAAGGCCCTGAGTACCGAGCATAGGCCTAGGTTTGCGGCCCTTCACCGGCAATGGTGACGTCGCCATATGAGTGAAATATTCTCGAGTGGGACGTAAAACAGTAAATAATCTATCAATCTACGGGGGTCAGTTTTCGTCGTTACACCGGAAGCAAACTTACACGGATCGGAACATAAATTATAGGTCGGGACAAATATTAACCGGAACGTTAAGTACATTATGCAACAATTTCCTCGACAAGTATGTGTTCGGGGACGATGGATGGGACTTATTATGTATGAACTATTTCAAAACATATAATCGCTTAAGTTGTGGGCCGACACAGTTTTTATCGTTATTACATTTCTTTACTTCCCGTGAAACGCAGTTTCATTCTCATGAAAACCGTTTCCCTGCTTCTGTAAAACCTAGAGAGACAAAGGAGTCTGCTGGAAGAGAAAGACTGATCTTTTCAGGTAACTTCACACTTCTTGTTTTGTCTCTGTTTTAAAACGAGTTTCTTATTCCGCCATGATCATATAAGGTATATTATAAGTATTATAAATATAGAATAGAATACATGCAACCAATTTGCCAATAGGACCAGAAATAGTTCAAATAAATAAACAAAGGATAACAAAGAAAAATACAACGAGTTACATACATCTGACAGGGAGTAAGCATCAAAAATACAATAATAAAATATGCAATAGTAACAGCGCATGTAACACAAAATTATCTTGCAGTCTAAATATAAAAGACATGACTTATATTCAAAAGTATGATGTCTTTGATTTAAAGATGGCATAATGAACAGTAAACTCCGGGTTCATTTGTGAATAATCATATACAGATCAACCATGTAAGCAGTGCCATTGGATGTGAAAAATCAGTTTAAAAACTCATCCTCTAAAATGGGTTATAAATCGAGAAAAAAAATGTTCACGCCATAGTTGTGGTTATATATATAATATCCAAAGTGGTGTACCCGAACTTGCGAATGTATACAATCATATCAACACGCATAGGAGATCTTTACAATGTTAACACCCTCCGCCCACATCTAACTGGTTCGCCCCTTAAACCGGAACAATTTAGCCGTCAACACAACGGTACGCAATGAGAAAGGCGACATATTTACAGAAAACACGTAAATTTACGTACGTCTTGAGATAATATTGCATAGGATTAAACATGTAAGATTAATTGTTATGGGAAAAGGAGTAAACATGAATAAAAAAAATATTCATTTAGAAACATCCCGTCAAATGTCCGGTCTGAAGCACATATTCCACTTCTTTTGTAATATATATCATGTAACACGTTTGCTTAATAATAAACATATAAAAAAAATCTACACCATTATTGCATAAAAAGTATAAGTAATAAACACTACAAAGAAACAACGATGACAGAGTTCATCAACTAAGAACAGAACTCGGAAGATGAATCTCGTTTTTAATGCTATGGCCCTACTGAAGGCTCATGGCAATTATAGAAAAAAATCAGTCAAAAACTCACGTGAAAAACGTCATACAATCGTTAAAAGCCAAATTCACAGGAGATGAGCATCAATCATCTGAGCACATAACTTTGTTAGCCAATGAGGTATAGACGTAATGGCCAATACAACCTAAATTCAGATTGCGTCGAATGTATACTGAAAATATTTTCCATGTCGATTTTCAATACCCCATTTTGTCTTAAATTTGTACCCCCAGATAGAAATATGATAATTACAAATAATCCCACAGGCGTTACAAGCACATGGAAAACAACGAGGTATTGAGGGTAGTGCTGTGCGGTCAAAAAAAATTGAGAACAGTGTCGGTGCATTTTATCGATCTAGAGACAAACAGTAACACAAATGTTTATGAATATTTAACATGATTGGATAAAACTGCTTTTAAGATTTTTCACTACCGTAGGAACAAAGTGAAAATAAATGCTGATACCCTTGAGCATCAGCGAAGTCTACCCTCCCTGGGCTTTTCTAAAACTGAATGGAAAGATTTTAAGGATTTTTTTCTAGTAAGGAACAATAGTGAAAATATACGAATTGATACCTGAACTCCGAAGATATACCCCCTGGTTCAAAACGTGAAGGAAACTGAATAACACAGGAGCAATGGTATAATGAGAGGGAGCAAATACAGAGGAACAGAAGTCACGGGCCGTGGTACAAGTCACAAGACATGCAAGAGATCACAAAAAATAGGTATACGCAGGAGGCGTGCATGATACAATGAACACATACTAGACCTACCGACACACTGATTGAATATGTATACTTGAATATGATACAGAGATTTGCAAAGTATATACAGACAATTTTCGCTACATTAATTTTACAATAATCTCCACAGTATGGAGATATGGTCAACTCGGGCTAGATCAATCCCTCATTACTTAAAATAAGGAGCATAGAACAAAAGCCACTGGGAAACAGACCCGTGCGCTTGATATCTCTTTTACCGAAATCATTTAGACACAATCCTAACGAAGCTTTATTGGATGATTAATTGATAACATCCAATCGAGAATAATACATACGCAAAAAGCGGGTAATAATATCAACACGAAGTCAGAACGCCACGCGCTACAACCATGACAACCTTTAACAAAATGAAAAAAGCGTGAATCGGGCACTCAAAGAGTAATTTTGTAGTGCCCAAAGAATATATTCTCATCTCGTAATAGATTTATAGCGTAGCTAAATACAAAAAGCGAAAATTAAATCCACTGAAAATGTTAGACATTTAATCAATAACCAAACAGCGACAAAAGAAAGCTCAGAACAATTATATTTCAAACAGAAGATTACCTGAGAAAGCAGTTAAATCCGTCATAAATAATCATTGAGAAAACAATTCGTATAAAACCGATAAATAAAAAAGGAAGCAACCAACACTTCTCACGTATCGTTAAGATAAAATAATTAGCGCTACATGGTGCCCGTGACGTAAAATAAAAACATTCAATCCTACTATCGACACGGTAAATTGGCATGTCAGCAAGAAAAATCAAGTGTACTATTGTTCTCAAATATTGGCACAACAAATCCTCCCTGAACGCAGAAGCGAGCATAGGCCTAAATTTTGCACCCTCACGACTGTGAGTCTCCAATGAGATGAAATATTCTCGAGTGGGGCTAAAACAATAAATATCAATCAATCTCAAATAAAGAAACCTACAACACGCTAAATTTAATTCATAAATGGCAACGGACAGCCTGGATATTATAGAAAATTTTTATATACCACCTCCCAAAATATGGACAGATGAAAGGAATTTGAAACAATGTAAGCTCATAAACTCCTTCGGGGAAAATACTTAGGCAAAATATGGAAAAAGCCAACTGGACAGTCTGATCCGTCCCGGTCCGAACCGTCCAATAACTCATTCAACGAAACTGGTTAACAGTACAAACATCATTGTGGTTGTGATAAGAGGAAATATGATCCTAACGGAGTAGGCAAGGGGGAATCTGCCCAAAATGGTAAAAATAAATGATTAAGAAATATTTCGCAAAAAAGCATGTAAAGTTACAGGAGTAAAGTTGGAATTACATTTGATCGAAGAATTATTCCCCAAAGTCAGAAAATATCAAAATAGAAAAATTTTGCTTAAATCACCACATTTGTATAAAAACTAAAAACGTTAAGAGCACAGGCTGGACAAAAAGATTATAAAAACCGAACCTTCCCTGCCATACATTTAAACTGACAAAAAGTAAATTGGTCAGCCGTGCTCTAAACAAAGTTTCGTTTTAACAAAAATGGCGATTTGGAGCAAAATTCCGCATTTTATGAATTTAGAATTTGGGGGCAAAACTCGATAAACATGAAAACTCCAAAAGTTTACACACCGATAAACTAATCAACAAGGGCACAATGCAGAAAAATTCTGAAATCCTTTAATTATCCTATTAACAGGGCAAAGTTTTCACCTTGTGCCTACCCTTTATGAAGTTAGCCCCTCAAGACTAAAATTTGAAAAAATCCCATAAATACAGACACTTAAATGTTTAAAAAATCATCATATATTAGCTTATCTTTCAGCTATTAGAGATTTCTATGTTGGGGATTAATAGCATGCGAACTGACAAAATATATTACAAATAAAATGATATAGCTGAGAGACGCAGGTCAACAATTAGGATCTCATGTTTCGGTAGATGGTATCCAGAAGTGTAGCTCACAGAATCCTTCTTTTTTTGCTATGATCGGTTTAATCAAAGTAGCTACTGACAAATCGATGATCTCAGGAAATAACATCTTTGGAAATCAGCAGCAAAACATGGTCATAAATTCTAGTGCCACTCAAATCCAACGGTAATTCACTGCTGTTCAGAACAGGTGAAATAAGAACGTGATATCCATAAAGTCCTAAAACGGAAATACAAATTAAATTGAGACAATCACGGAACCAGGAATAAAGAGTAGGATAAGGTGTCAGAGGATAGAGCATCCCTTTCACAACCGCACAGAAATATAATCGTATTCAAAATCAATGTAGAAAGCCTTAAAATTAGTATCAAATGTGATCTAAAAAACCTAAAAGAAATTCTAGGAATTAAATCCAGAACTTCAATATCAACAACATCAAACATCTGACTTCACCATTTACACGACCATTCCCACGATAAATAAGACAAGACTGTAACATATGACAGTAAGCTTCTTTAACAAATGGAAAAGGGAAAATCTGATACTAGATCACACATTGAACAAAATATTGTTGAACTCATGATTCATACACAGTAACGAATTTATATAAAAGCATGCTGAGCTTCCTAAGACAACATCTTTGTAGTGGAAAGCCGGGGTCTTCCACCAGTATTTGAATCCCATCGGCACGAATATTGCTCCTTTGTTAGCTGACTGTTTATATTCTTAGAGGCAGAATTCATTCGATTTAACAAAGTAATTTAAAATGATGAAACCTCGAAAAATGACATGTTAAAAAAAATATTACACGCAATCGCAACTAATGTGAAGGGAAAGAGGCCCGTACATAAATATTAAATCGGGCGCCCAATCCAGGATTCTAGTCTAAGGTGATAGGTATGATTCATTTACTGAAATCACCGTATCTTGAAAACCGTTGAATCCTGGAGTCATTAAAATCCATGATCTTTCCTGACTAACCAATGAAAGCGCTTGCATTGGAGGGATTTTAGGTAGGGGTTGTATATTGATTAACATGAACAAGCATAAATAATGCTGTAGTCAAGTTCTAGTGCTTGGTAGGGGACTTATGGTAACATGGAAATCTTACTCCGGACAATAAAAATCAAACAGGAAGGATAAAGAGAGGCAACTAAACAATTGAACCAGGCCTAGAGTAGTGATGCTAGGCACGTCTCTGAAAGGAATAAAATGTATTATAAAATCCCTTAAGAATAAAAAAGAAAACAAAAAAAAAACCACACTTGATAAAAAACAGGAATAAATACTGCACAAAGTAGAAAAATGTCTGAATGCTGGGCGGACTTTTTGGCATGTTCAATCTCATCGGAAATCAAACGAAAGTTGAAGAACGAGGAAGAAACTCTAAGAAGCGGAAATTATGTCACCCGGGCAAGGGCAAGTTAGGGAGAATCTTACGATCAGTGAAAATTCATTGGTATTCATCTAACTCTTAGCCAGGTCGGAAAAACATGCAGCAAACAGGATCGCTAATGAATGAGGAAGAACTGCCTAGGACCATGGCTGAAGACCGGGGAAAGTGAGTTCTCTAACGTGTAATGGATATAGTTGACGAATCTTCTTTAGTCCTCGCATAACAAGCAGTAAACTGAGTACATCATGTACAATGACAGAAAACCTTCAAGAAAATCGCAAGAACGTCGATGGACAAGATTGCCATCAACTTAGTGATGTTACAGCTTCATGTTCGAGTTGGGCTTAGGGACAGGAGGGGTTAAATGTTTAACTTAGGTAATTTATTATTAAGTACCACCTGTTAAACAGCGAAATTTAAGCCAATAAAACTAAAACATACAAGACATGGTCGAAGAATCAATCATTATTCTCATAATGCATAGAACATCATCTTTAAATCTTACAACCACGTTATGACAGATTAAATATCGAAATTACGCTTTCTTTATGAATCAACGTATAAAAAATCTATAGATAGTCGACTATCAACCAATTTTACATGAATCAATAATTGCTTTTTATATTTCAAAATGGGGCTGTCGAAATACAGTCACTTCATCGCATTTGTGATACAGTACATGCTAATAAATATAAACAGTAAACAATTCGGAAAATGTAGATTATATACTGTATGCAACTATGTCGCAAAATTATCTTTTCCCATTGTAAGAATATTCAATTATAATTTTGAATGTGAAAATGAAGTAAACGAACATGAAGAAATCTAAAAATCTTTAAATAAGGAAGCTCGGAACTTTGACATACAAAAAGGATAATTACTATAGGACTAATGCTCCCTGTATAATTATAACCGCACGTCTAAAGAAAGTGACCTCTCTGGCTTGAGACATAAAACTTTTTGAGTATATCAAACTCAAACTCGGTACCTACAAAAATCGTTTAAAACTGAATAAATCTCCTCATACTCAAACAAATCATGCAAATGATTTATTTTAACTCTTGGGACTTGGTCAGAGACAACTAAAAAAACAGGCATGTGATAGAACAAATATATCGGAACGATTTGAGTTTGAGACGGGTACGATAAGTAAAAGTTGTATACCCGAAGGGGGTTCATAGGCAAGGCGTAACCATGGGGGGGGGTGCACTGGTCATGTGCACGTCATCCCAGTTTAAAAAAATGCTAAAATCTCTCAGTCGGGGCTTCGCCCTGACCCCACAATGGCGACAGGACGCGCGATCGATCCGTTGTTAAGTGTGAATATTCAACGTCTTCCGTCGATAATGAAACTATAAGATGGTAGGGTCTTGAGTTTTTACGTCTCCAGAACTAAAAACTAATATGAATTCATCCATAAAGGCAACAGCAACAGTATCAGCCATCTTCAGAATAGACCCAAGCTAAGGAAACAATTTATAACCATTCCCCCGAGTTTATTGCTTATTTGCGTAAACTTGTGGTATAAAATCTAGCTTATATAACAAAAATGTCTCATAATTATTTTAATTAGAATTCTCAATAGATCGAAGTGGTAATCTAAACTGAGCTCTGAAACAAACCTTCAACACACTTTATTTGTAGTTCTGCGAGACAGTGGATAGAAATATCTTAAAAACATGCTTTACTACAGTCAATAATTTATAAAACGAATCCTGTCAGATCAATCATTCGCCCTTGGATATACAAGGTAGCACGGGATTTGTAGTTCGTAAAACAACCGTGCGTTTACGATATACCAAACTGGATAATGTTATACATCATAACATGACGAAAATCTAACTCTAACCGTAAAACAATTCCATACATACTTAAATTGGAAAATCGCAATACTAAACCTATTATTTCGAATTTACAAAGAAAATTACAATGAACATTCTATTTGTCAGTTCTGAGAGCCTTTGAAAAACAATGGAGCATTCTATATGAAATTCATCCGATAACCGAAAGCTCAGAAAATTAAATGACATTCATCATCTGAAAGCTTAGAATACAATGAAATTCTACTCAGTCGAAAGCCTCAGAAATTTAAATGGAAACATTCTATCTACTCTCATCTGAAGCCTTATAACAATTACATGAATTACTAACTATCTGAAAGCTTAAAATTTACAATGAACATCTAATCTCAGTCCTGAAAGCCCTCAGAAATTTAATGAACATTCTAAATTCAAGTCCTGGAAAAGCTTTAGAAATTACAATGAAATCTATCTCAGTCTGAAAGCCTTTAGAAATTACCATGGAATTCTAATCTCAGTCCTGAAACTTAGAAATTATCCAATGGAACATTCCATTCTTCCGAAAGCCTTCAGAATTACATGGGAATTCTATAGCAATCCTGGAAGTAGCAACTCACCTGCGTTTGAATTGGTTCTTGGCACACGCGACTCTCAGAAATTACATGTACTGTTTAAAGTTGTTGACAATATAATTTTTACACCGATAGTCTGATAACTCACAGGGTAGAGAGAAATAAACTCCTTCGCAAATCACAAAATGGAACACTAACATAAATTATTAATGAAAAAAAAGTTATGTACAGATGCATCATCTTAAAGTGTAATTGAACATAGATAATGAACAATAATATTTAAATAAATATGAGGAATCTCAGGTCGAGTTCATTCAATATTAAATACTTGACGTTTTACTCGAGCAAGCATGAACGCGGCGGAACCTCCACAAGCACAAAGCACACACACTGTTATAAAAACACAGTCGGAATTGTAGTTGCATGAAACGGAAATATGTCGGAAAGTAATAAATTAATATGCGTGCTCCACGTATGAATATTACATCTTTATGCATTAACAAAATGATGGACAAAATTCAAAATGATATTGTTACTAGTGAAAGAAAAGCTATATAACATTTTCAAAACTAGAATCGTCATTACTTTCCATTAGAAGGAACTGAGTTTGAGGACAAGTTCGCCTTATAATGAAGGTAAATATAACTATTGTGGGAGAAAAGTGAAAACAAATACTCTTTGTGTCTGCTGCTCAAATCTTTTTTGTGCTATGAATCTTTGAATTTTAAGTGTACCCTAATGAATCAGAAGTTGTAGTGAAATTTGTGTTTTAATATCGTATCTGAGTAAAGATGAGAAGAATTGTATTAAACACTTTCTATTCACTTATGTTTGGTGCCAGTCAAACGACCTGTAATTACTGTCAGTATTCCCTTGATCCCGTTCCGTAATTTATAATTATTTCACAATTCTCATATATGCTGAAGAAGCTAACGATTCGACATGTAGTACATGAGAATGTTTTTTTCCTTTTGAGGAAACAAATATCTTAAGTCCTGTACACATGCAGAAGATTTAATGCAAACATTTCTGAAGAATTCAGCAACCTGAAAACGCTAAAACAATCAATCTGTAATACGCGCGAGTTGCTACAATCTAAGAAGTTAGTCCTAGTTCGTCGAGAAGAAGATCCAGTAATAATTAGACAAATATGGAAATGCCATTAACTTTACAAAAACTTCTGTAATCCTTGGGCATCCTGGCAAAGAAACCAAGTCATTATCAATAAGATGGAACCGAAAGCAAGCTAGTAAATTCATAATTGCCCTGGTATAAAGTTGACCTGGGTATGGTTAAGTTTACATCATTCATTTAGCACGCCTTCTCGAAAAGCAAAACTCGAAGCAAAAATCGGCATGTATTCACAAAGTGTGTAATCCAGGAGTAATTCGGACAGAGAATTCAAAATAGGGAAGGGTGTCTGCAATAAGATTAAAAACGCACTTTAACAGCTAAAATCATTTATATGCACCAAAGTGTAGCGTTTCTCTAGATTTTTGATTGAAAGATTGTTCTAAATATCGCGAGGACTCGGGACATTTTTATTTAAAACACATATTTTTTTTCAGTTTGAATCAAAAACCACCAAACGGACTGTGGTGATTTCGGTGTAAAGAGAATTTGGATCAGTACTGACAATGTAATTATATGTTCGGGATTTGGTGTAGTGAGCATAAAATGTTCAGAATTGCAATAAAAACAAATTGAATAGCTATTATAATAGAAGCGATCCTATTTGTAGAGTATTAAAAGTCAAGCGATAATGATAAAAGCAAATCTTTTAAACAGGTGTTTTAGATTCCTACCTTT
>CAJDSM010066000.1:0-13654 GCA_903981925.1 Ostrea lurida | reverse complement strand
ATAGAACTACCAACAAGTGCCTAGCACTTGTTTTACCGCTAACACTTAATAGACTACCACAAGGTGCTAGCACTTGTTTTACCCTACACTCTATAGACTACCACATATCCTAAGCATGTTTTTAGCCTGCCTATGACACTCATAGGTCTTGGTACTCTTCCCTACACCTTATAGACTATCCACGATAGTGCCGTGAGCACTTGTCTTTACACCAACTAATAGACTATCACAAGGTGCCGCCTTGTTACCTACCTGTTTAGATACAAAGCGTAACTTTACTTATCACTTTAGACTACCACAAGAAGTGCCTAGTCTGTGTTTACACACTTAGATTAACAGTTCTAGACTGTTACCTAACACCTTAATAGAACTACCACAAGTCGGTTTCGCTTAACTTGTTTTACCCTACACCTTATAGGTAGACCTACCATAAAAACCAAGGTCCTTACTTGTTTTTACCCTACGCCTTATATGACTACCACAAGGTTGCCTAGTACTGTTTTACCTACACCTATAGACTACCACAAGGTGCCGACTTATTTTTAACCCTACACCTTATAGACTACCACAGGTGAGCATTGTACCTAACTAGCTACCTATGCCTAGCTTGTTTACCCTACAACCTTATAGACTACCACAGGTGCTTGGCAGCTTGTTTTACCTACAACCTTAATAGACTACTCACAATTTAAGGTGCCTGACACTTGCACTTACCCTACACCTTATAGACTATACAAGTGCCGGCACTTGTTTTACCCTAAGCCTATAGACTATCACAAGGTGCCTAAGTCATTGTTTTACCTAACCTTTAGACTACACGCAAGAGTGCCTAGTAGCTTGTTTTACCCTACACCTTAGTATGACTCACCACAAAGGTTCCTAGTACTTGTTTACCTACACCTTCATCCAGGACACCATACAAAAAGATAGGCCCTAGTACTTGTTTACCGCTAACCTATAGACTACCAACAAGATGTCTAGTACTTGTTTTACCTATCACCTTGATAGACCGTATCATCAACATGGTGCCTAGTACTTGTTTTAACCCTACACACCTTGTGGTGCCTAGCACTTGTTTACCCTAGCACTTATACTATCACAAGTGCCTAGTACTTGTTTTACCTACACCTTGTGGTGCCTAGCACCTTGTTTTCCCCTACACCTTATAGACTACCACAAGGTGCCTAGTACTTGTTTTACCCTAACCTTTGTGGGTGCCTAGACACTTGTTCTTAAACCCTAAACACCTTATACGACTAGCCACAAGTGACGGCACTTTTTTTACCGCTACACCTTATTAGACTACCACCAGGTGCCCTAGTACTTGTTTTACCCTACAGTCCTTGCAGTGAGAACTGTTGTTTACCTCGCATTCTGAAAGCCCTGGAGAGATAGTGTAATCGTAACATACAGCGACATAATAGCGGGTTACAATGTCCCTCTCTTGATGGATGCGATGTGACAGGTAATTTCTCCTGCAACAGCTCTGGATCGTCCCAGTAGACTGCCTGTTACCTCACGTGACATTGTCTAATTAACGGGACGTAGGTATTCATTACTTGGCAAATAATGCCAGGCTGTGCTGATGGTCCTGATCATGTAAAGCGACTATAACTTTAGCGAAGCTATGTTCTGCGGGCATATGAAGGTGAATACTAATCGCGGAATTTCTGGTTCCAGAAATAAATGCAGAACAGGTTGTGAGTGTTAAACCCCTTGTGTTCTGTCCCATCTCCTGTCACCAGAGGAGACAGCTTAAATACACACATACAGAGGTAACGAGACAAAATAGCACCAAACCCAGTAAAAATGGGAATCTGCGAAAACTGATGCTGTGGAAATATTTCCACAAAAAATTTAAATGGATCATTCAAGTGATTTTTTTTTTTAAGTCTTGAATTCAGGGGCCAGGCCTTTCCAAATTTGGAAAAACTTAGTGACAGTTTGCTTGAAATTGAGAAAATATTTCATTCAAAGTATAGAGATAAAAAACCAATTTGGCAATTTCAATTTGGTCCAAAAGCTTACCTATCTAGAAAAACGCTGCAGCCAAAAAAAATTTTTAGGTTTATTTCCACAATTTTGTTGCAAAAAATCGAAATTTAGACCTGTGAAGACGATTTTAATAAATCAATAAGATCCGTTTTGGGATTTGTTATCATTGTTTCAATTATATTTATAATTGGGAAAAATACTGCTTTTTAGCATTGGATGGGGCCTTAATTCTGCCGTCTACAGACCCTAATGACCCACTGAACCATGGATATCTAATATTTTACACTACATTCAAATATGTATTACTCTTATACCAACAGTTTTGAGTCTATAAGGTGTAGGGTAAAACAAGTGCTTGGCACCTTGTGGTAGTCTTTTCTATGTTTAGTACTTAAAACAACTGTATTCGTGGTCTGTTCAGTGTTGTAAACAGCTTTATATGATTTGGGTCTAGGGTAGACAACCTTTATCTATGTCTCTGGTAGACATTAATTCATTCAACATAGTAGTAATTCGTGATGCAGGTTCGGCTGTTAGGATACTACCGTGACACGCCAGTTCTTGTTGTCTCTCTGTAAGAGTGAACTACCTGCTCGCAGACACTTAAGGTGCTATCGACCCAGCCATTACCAGAGGACGCAATCGACAACAGGAAAGTGATTGAAATCTCCAGTCCTTGTTAATGATGAAACTGACAACAAGGTTAATCAGACAGGGGGATTTTTTTGTTTGTGCCATTGTGTCAGGACAGTTCTGTCGAGTTAATCGTCTGTTCCTAGCGTTTGTCTGGTGGTAAATCATTGATTGATTTATAAATGAAAGCTTTGGGGTAACATTTAATTGACAAACATGGACTGTTGAAAGAGACAGTTCTTTGAGTTGCAGTACTTAGGAAATGTTTGAATTTTTAATCTGTCATATTGTAATGAATTCGTTTCTAATATTCAAATATTCAATCTGTCATATTGTAATGAATGTGCTTTCTTATAATAGAAAAAGAGAGAGAAAAAAAGAAAGAGTAAAAACAGAGAGACAGAGAGAGAGAGAGAGAGAGAGAGAGAGAGAGAGAGAGAGAGAGAGAGAGAGATGAGAGAGAGAGAGAGAGAGCAGAGAGAGAGAGAGAGAGAGAGAGACAGACAGGACAGAGAGAGAGAGAAGCAGAAACAGGAGAGACAGAGAGAGAGAGAGAAGAGAAACAGAGGAGAGAGAGAGAGACAGAGAGAGAGAGAGAGAAGAAAAACAGAGGAGAGACAGGAGAGAGAGAAACAATAGAGAGAGAGAGAAACAATAGAGAGAGACTCAGAGAGAGAGAGTTGGTTGCAGTTTATCTTTGTGGATAAAGTGATGTCTTGTTACCAGGAGACCTCCGAGGTTCAATTCTTGATCCTGATGTGGCCACATAAAACCTCAAGAGATTAACGGAGATAATGGCTGATATCAGACATGGGCATTCTCCTGTAGTGTCAGGTATTGACACAGTAAAGAACACTCACAGTAAGCTTCGACCATCTAGATCACGCTTAGGCCAGAATTCATAGCTTGCAGAACATCCTTACATGAATGAAATAATTATAGGGACAGTTTTTCAAACTTTTGTTTATGTGTAAAATTATTGGTCCTGCAGAAAGAACAAAGCACACATGCACTAGTTTAGCCCAATTTTAGTCTCTAAGTTCTATTTTTATAGTTAGCAGTGAATGTATCTAATCGCAGCAAGGAACATTGTATGCATGGAAAACAAGTGTTTTTTGGCGATTGCTTTGATAGTGTGTGTCAGTGATATGATGGCGGCACAGATTACAGCATTGTGTTTGGAGTTTACCGTTTGATTTTATACTCGGTGCAATTTGTGCAATTTTTGACAACGCAATGAAACATTCAGATGAAAGTCACGGCTATGTTTTGCACTGTGCAGTTTGAATTTGAATTTTTAGTTTAATTTCTTTTTATTATATTACTTAATTTGCTGTAATTTGACATCAATTTATCGTATTTTTGAATTAATTACCCAAATTTATGAGAGTTCTAAGATGCCACTTATTGTATTGCTGCTAACAATACAACTTGCAAGAATATACACAATCAAAATAATGTGCAGAAAGAATTTTGTTCAATATTTAAAATTTTTTTTTTTGAAGAATCGGAAGACTCTCAACATTTGCATCTATTCCCCTCATTATTTTATCTACACCAGTAGATTAAATCGTTGTGTTACAAAACGACCAAATTGACCAACATAATATGCTTTCATATGGTGCAGCTCGTTTCTATCGGCTCCTCATTTGTGGTGGTAGTTTTATAGGGTGTGATTGCAGCTCGTTTTATCTGTCCTATGTGTGGTGGTAGTTTTATAGGGTGATGTGCAGCTCGTTTCTATCTGTCCTATGTTGTGGTGGTAGTTTTATAGTGATGTGCAGCTCGTTTCTATCTGTCCTATGTTGTGGTGGTAGTTTTATAGGGTGATGTGCAGCTCGTTTCTATCTGTCTATGTTGTGGTGGTAGTTTTATAGAGTGATGTGCAGCTCGTTTCTATCTGTCCTATGTTGTGGTGGTAGTTTAAGAGTGATGTGCAGCTCGTTTCTATCTGTCCTAATAGTTGTGGTGGTAGTTTTTATAGAGTGATGTGCAGCTCGTTTCTATCTGTCCTAAGTTTGTGGTGGTAAGTTTTATAGCATGAATGGTAGCACCTAAGATCGCAGCTATTATGGCTGACAGATCTCGGTGTTAATTTTCCCTGTGACCCATTGTCCCTTGTCCTTGAGGTCATAAAATGGCCACTACGTTATGCATTTTTCCTCAGTGGTACCTTAGTCCCAAACCGTCTGAAGACATAAACATTGTTGTGTCTGGAACTTTTAGGACCCTAGGAAGATATGCATACTTAACCTGTCCACCATTTCTTGGGAGGAGTTTTTTTTGGTGTTGGTGAAAATGTTTTCGTGTGGGACAAATTGTAATGACCATATTGGTTTTATCTGTAAGGTGACAAGGTCAACTAGAAGGGAATGTATAATCTAAATCTTATATAACTAGGTGGAATAGGAAAAGTAGGTTTGATTTCACCTGAAATTAAGATTTTAAGCTTTAGTTTTAAATTTGCGGAAGTCTTTTGAAATCGCGAGCTCATTTACAGGTAATTACTAGCAATTAATTGTAAGTTGTCAAAATTTGGAGTTTCTATCCCATGATTGTCTTTCTAAAAATATAGGTTTTTATGAAATTAGTTTTAAAAAAAGAAAAACTTGAATAAAATTATTCTTAGAAGCACTGTTTTTGAACAAAAATTCTTGGGAAGTTTTCTGCGGGAAAAGTATAAAGAAGCGCTGGAAGTGAATGAAGTGAATGACCAATTAACATTCAAGAAAAAAAAAAGTTGTCTCTTTTATAGAATTATCTTTTGTCCATAAAACAAGAAGGAAAGAAGGCTCGGGAAACCTTGTTTAACACTATTATGCACTTATAGCGGTGGTGTTCATTTTGTTTACTAGAAGTCTATCGAGTTCATCCGCGACAGCCGAACCACCAAAAGAGGTAATATAATGGCCGGCAAATTCTTTTACGAAAAAAGAAAACAATTTTTGTTTGATACGATTAGCTCCTCAAGAGAAACAAAGAGAAAGAAACGCTCTTCATGTTTTAACAGCGGTAAAAAAAAACCCCAGGGAGCTCTCCAGTGGAATTATAACCATCTCCGAGCTAATGTTCATTAGTGATCACGTTAATTAAGGAACCTCTTCATGCGGGCTGTTTTTTACGTGGAGTGGAAATGTTACCACATACAAACACTTTAATGATCCAGACAATGGCACCAAGATGATGAGAGGGCTATTAGGGGAAAAGGAGGACGGATATATCTTTTGGTACTCATGGGGGCTTTTCTGAACTAAATAGTTTTTGCAGTGTTCTTTGGAGGTGGGTCAGGGTGGGTGTTAGGAACTGAGTTGCTATATTGTTTCATGAGTTTGTACACATATAATCATTAGGAACTGAGTTGCTATGAATTGAAAGTAAATTAATTGTTTCATGAGTTTGTACATATTCATTAACTCTTGGTAGTAAACAATAAACAATAAATTATTCTCTGTAGTAAACAATCAACGTCTCGGTAGTAAACAATAAACATTAAATTCTCTGTGGAAATTTTTTTCTTCTGCTGGCAAATCCTCGTTTTATTGTTCTACAAAGCAGCTAGGTTTTCCCAATTCCAACATTCCGTCCTGATTAAAAGAGAAACATAGAAATATTGACTCACACAGTAGATTAATATGCCTGATATTGTACCGGCATCTCATAATGTTCACATATATTGCCTGCGCTACAGTCGTATATCGCATGCATGTTGAACTGTTACAATAAGAAGGAAAGAGAATGAGGTGTGCGTGAATGCAATTGGATTTTTTTTTTTTTATTATTGGACAGTTTTCATGGCCAGTAAATGTCGTCAAAAATGATGCCTGTTAAAAATAAATCAGTCAGTGGAGATTACTGTTTAAGGCATTTACCTGCGTTTGATTTGTGATGATACGGAATTATTGATAGGGTACTAAGCTTTCATTGAAGACCTACGCGAAACTGTTAAGGCTGATAAATAATCAATTGTTGCAGGAACGGTACACAATGCTATAATTATCTGACGGAATAAAAACAAGTTCACTCTGATTAGATAAATCATTGCTGGTCGGAGCTTGGTGCTTATAGAAGACCTTGGTAACGTCCCCTCGACGGTCTAGCTGATAGAAGACCTTGGTAACATACAGGTTGTGGCACTCTCCCCCCTCGACAGTCTGATATAGGACTTAAACTGGACATACAGATAGCGGACACAGAACAAGTAGAATTCACAGGCAGGAGACCAGAAAGTAGATAGACTGCCAACCTCACAATTCCTAACGGTGCCTTCAGAAAAGAAAATTCCCACCATGCAATAAAAACTACGAGTGGTTCGTTCAACATAACATGATGTAAATGACTCCAGCAGCTCCCTGTGATGAATTTCAATAATTGAATATGCCAATTTTTGTTGGTTAATACTGCATCGCACAAGAGGCTCTTATTAAGAACGGCTTTAGCACCAAAAAACAACACAAAAGGGAGGGAGAAAATAGTCTTAGGAGTTATGTGGTGAATTACTCGTGAGTGCATTTTGTGAACACATGCTTTTGCGGCCGGTTCTACAAATCGGGGCTGCGGAGGAACCAGGAATTCTGGGAGTTTACCAAGCGATGTCCGACTCAGAAACGGAAGGAGGCTGTGTGAAGAAATCGCGATTGTCCACGTACAGTGATGTGGAATTAGACCTGAGGTAAGGGGGTGGGGGGATCCAACGGGAGCGGGAGTTGTGATGTGGGGGGGATCTAACGGGAGTGGGAGTTGTGATGTGGGGGATTCAACAGGAGCGGGAGTTGTGATGTGAGGGATCCAACAGGAGCGGGAGTTGTGATTTGGGGGGATCTAACGGGAGCGGGAGTTGTGATGTGGGGGATCTAACAGGAGCGGGAGTTGTAATGTGCGAGTGGAATATATCAGTGAAATCGTGTCGGGAAGCAAAAATAATTCAGGGTCGTCGGACAGGTAGCCATGACAGTCGGTTGTCGTGGTGACGTGTTGGATACGGCAGGTTGTGGTGGTTTATTTTTTTTTTTTTCGGTGCGGAATCCTAAAGGTGAAGGAAATGATCTCTGATATGAATAACAACTTTTTTTGTTTTGATAATGTACAGGTATGTAGATTCAGGTATCAATTAAACATTTTCATCAAGTGTTGACAGTTATACATAAGATATACGCTAGAGGAAGTGGAGACATACCTCTATAGTTCTGCCTAGCATTGCCCCGGGCAATTCAGCGCTTAATATTCACAGCTCAAAAAACAAGGGAGAGCGCCTTCAGGAAATGAAGTGCAAAATGTGTAGAATATCAAATAGTCCATTACCATAAATTCAATCTAATTTGGAGGCTTTAATTAATGAGGACTGTATAGTGCTGTATGTATAGAAGAAATAATAGGGGGCCTATTGATTAAGTCATTAGTCTGCATGGTCATAACCGCAGGCCAGGTCTGGTCAGAGGGGATCCAGAGAAAATCTTTATTTATGCCCTATACATATGAATTAATGTCTTAATTAATCGAATCCCCTCCAAAAAGACGGTGATCGTCAATAATTTTATTTATATCTAATGTAAAACGGAATTGTCCATTTTTTTTTTAGCTCTTTCTAAACGGTTGATATTTAAAAGGTACGTCCCGGTGTGTTTGTCTGTGAGTGGATTGGTCTAGATATAAATCGTTGTCTCTGTAATTACTCCTCATCATTCATCACACTTGCCCATAATTAACTCCACATCAGACGGCAATCATTGGTAGTGTAACACATGAAATTATAATTTCATATCATTGGAACCACGATCCATAGAGAAATTATTGTTGTTTTTCATGCTCGATTTTTTTTTTTTCTTTTGGAAATAAAGCTGTCATGTTGTGAAATTTTGAGAATACAATTAGTTATACAAGAAATTAAAAAACCAAATCCAAATATTTTGTTATATTCAGCCCTGAGGGGTCTGGAGAATTTTGTAGTTCAGGTGGTCTAGCGATGTCGTTTAATATTTTTTTTACTTCGTGGTCTTTGTGAAACGTTCAAGCTGCAATATACGTCTCAGGGATTCCTGTTTTCATGTTTCATTAATGAAGCTCATATGGGCTGCTGCTGCTGTAGCAATCTTTGAAAATGATCTTAATCATAAAAATAAACCAGTAGGTTGAACAGATTCCCCCGGCTTTACATAAAATGAACTCATAATTAGACGGCATTTCATTCCCCCCACCATTTTTTTTATAAGTTAGCCGTAGATCTGTGTATAGCCCCATGCTCCCGGTAACCACCAGCCAGCGTGGCCAAACATAAAGGGGGAACACATGGAGCGTGGAACGCAGTACACGGGGCGCGCGGGAAGCAGAGCGTCTCTGATCGCAGTGCGGAGCAGAATCTGGTGTTTTTAAGTACACAGTCTGTGTCTGATGCGCTTTATTTCGTTTCCAAAACACCTTGCTGTTTTAAAACAACACAGTAAACTTGTCGAGTTATTATAAGGCTTTACACAGGCATTGTTATAGAACGTGCGCTACAAATGTGGAAGCTCTAGCTATAGCTATCAAACTTGTCCCGTTTGGAGTTATTATAAGGCTTTACACAGGCATTGTTATAGAACACGCGGTACAAATGTCGAAGCTCCCCAGGTCTATCAATTCTCAATGATCCTTCATCGGAGCAGAATCTGGTGTTTTTAAGTACATGCAGTCTGTGTTTGATGTGCTTTATTTCGTTTCCAAAACACCTTGCTGTTGTAAAACAACACAGTATAACTTGTCCCGTTTGGAGTTATTATAAGGCTTCTACAGGCATTGTTGTAGAACGCGCGGTACAAATGTCTGAAGCTCTATCAATTCTCAATGATCCTTTAAAGCTTTAAAACAAACCCGAGATAAGTTTCTTTATATCATGCTATCGAGGACCATCTTCATTGATACAGTAGGCTCGTGAGAGATAAGAGCCCAGCCTGTGAATGAAGACCGATAAGATTGGTATTATTGTGTTTTATTAGAAAAAGGTGGCTGTTGATTGTAAAAAGAATTTTTGTCAGGGGGAACATGAGACCCCACGGTGTGAAGCGCTGAGATACCTGATACAACGTCTGAATGCTGGAGAAGGGTCTAGGGGGGGAGAGAAATTGATTTCATATTTTGAAAATAAGTGGTTTTTCCGCCAAAAGGAACATTAAAAAAAAAATTGTCTGAAATGAAAATAAGGGTTTTTTTTTTTTTTTTTTATGAATGAAGCATAAATGCATTGAGGAAATCTTCTAAGATTTGAAACTGAGATATGTGTTTATTACATTTTCTGATTTGTTCGTTTCTGATTATAAGGGCTGTGTGAGGATTGTACCGACTATTAATGTAAGAATGCATGTCAGGGGTTTGATTTATGTACAACATGCAATAATGATTAAGAAATTGAGAGATTAGAAATTTCTTTGGCAAATTTGTAACATGTCATGTATGACAGAAAATCACTTTAATGCATGCAGTGCTCTTGATATTTACCAGTCCGAAGTATTTGACTAGTTAAAATTTCCTCGGACCAGTAAAGTTCACGTTCACTGCACAGTGGACTGAGAAAAATCATTTAAAAATAACTGATACCACAAAATTAAATTTCAAGAACTCTGTGATGGGATTTGAACCCCAAACCTTAAGCTGATGATGTGACGTAATCTTCAGTTGTGTGGAGTGTATACATGTAGAACTCACTAGTATTGGTGACGAGTAGCAAATGTGAGCTTTCTACATCTCTGCAAGCCAAGGGTTTCCGGTCCACTCTGCTCCCCATATCACTTCCCATTATGAAGAGCGGAGTGGACCAAAAATCCTGGGCTTGCAAAGATGAGCTTTCTAATGTAACTTTCCCTATTTTGATTTGTGGTGCACTCTATAATATGAAAATGATATTTGAGAGGTTGGTCAGTTGACAATAGACCCTGCTGATGTTGAATTGTTTTACTTTTGTTTATTTTTGTTTATTTATTTATTTTTGTTTATTTTTAGAACAATGAACGGTCAGGTCCAGAAATCGGAGCCAGATCCGGACGCCATAAAAATGTTTGTCGGTCAAATTCCGCGGTCCATGGACGAAAATGATCTCCGCAAAATGTTTGAAGAGTTTGGTGCAGTATTTCAGTTAAACGTTTTACGTGACAAAGCCACAGGACAGAGTAAAGGTATGTAACTGTAGACGTAAAGGGGAGGTAACTGTAGAAGTAAAGGGGAGGTCACTGTAGACGTAAAGGGGAGGTCACTGTAGACGTAAAGGGGAGGTCACTGTAGAAGTAAGGGGAGGTCACTGTAGAAGTAAGGGGGAGGTAACTGTAGAGGGGAGATAACTGTAAAAGTAAGGGAGGTAACTGTTGGTAGATGAATTTAAGGGACAGAACTGTAAAGAGATGGAATATGCCTTCCTATCTGTAAAAAAGTAAAGGGGAACAACTCCGAGTTGTGTCAAAGTTGTGAATTATAAAAACTCCCAAACAAACCAAAAACAAAAACATACTGATAGAAAGTAAGAGAACATTTCCGTGATAAGAAACTGTCTAGCTAGCCCTGTGGCCTACAGGCCTCCGGTGTGTTTGTGTATTCACGTAGACAAAGGGAAACAGAGAAATTCCATTAGACAAAGAGGTTTGATAAGTCTAGTGCTTTTTCATTAATTTGATTGTGGGCCGTACTTCATAAGGCCGTCATTAAAGACTGATCAGCTCTGGATCTATAGGGGCGCATAAAATAGGACTATCTACAGCCCGTAAAGTCGACAGGATTAATGCGCAGGAATCTCTAGTTAGCACAAAACGCACGACAGACCCCGACTCCTGATGATGATAGACACAGGATTAATGCGGACTGGTTCGATTCTCCCGAGAACTGATAAAGAGATCCCGTTCTTTGATGCGGTCCCGACTCTCCCCGAGTTGAGAGTCCCGATATCTCGCTGGAGTGGTTGTAGTGGAGACCGGGGGTGCTCGGAGCGGGTCATGTGACTGGGCGTCCATTGATTGGGGACTCTGGTCAGATGGAGATAGTTAGGAGGGGGACTTGATTAGATAGCGTAGTAATTAATCCCAGACAAATTAGAGGCTGCCGGAGGTCAGATGTGTTCAAATCAAAACATTAGCAAGCGTGTAGAGAGAGAGTCCGTGCATTGTGTTAAGGTAGTGACGTCGTAACAATGATTTCAGAACCTTAGCAATGCATGAACATTTGAAATTTTTCGTGACTATTTCCCGCAGTTATGTTAAAAGTTTAATTAGAAACAGGAGTATACTATATTATATGTTTCACAGGACACGAAACAGAAGCGTTACAATCTAGAGTATGTTGTTGAAAAACACTTGAGAAAAAAGCACTATCATAATGTTAAAATCTCCAGCACTGATCTCATATGTAAAGTCTTATTGACCTGATTACAAAACATTCAAAATTCAAAGCATGTGCTTTACTGTACAAATTTAGAACTAAACAATGATGTTTGTATCATAGAAATTTAGATTCAAATCGTGTTACACTGAGCAAATTTTGATACAAAGCATGTTTTATATATAAACATAGAAATTTAGATTCAAAGCAAGCTAATTCTTTACAGTGCAAATTTAGATTCTTAATTTTTATATAACATTCGCTTTATCATAGATTTAAAACATGTGCTTTATTAAACAAATTTAGATTCAAAAGATTTTTACACAACTTGCTTTATTATAGAAATTTAGATTCATAACATGCTTTATCTATACAAATTTAGATTCATAACATGATTTCAAAATGTATGCTTTGTCATAGAAATACAATCTTTATAAGCATTACAAGATATGTTTTTGTCGGAAAAAGTTGAATTCAAAATATCCCCACAAAACATATGTTCTGTCATAGAAATTAAAGTGTTCTCTATTATTGCAAAGCCTGCACACTCATAGAAATAGAATCAAACCTTGAGCACGCGAGCTTTATACAAAAAAGACTCCATGCAAAATGATGAGCTGGCTAGTATAATACTAGTAGTAAAAAAACCCCATTCATGAGCACTATCATTGCAATAAATTTCCTAATGCTTTAATGGTGACTTAAATACGAGGAAATCTCATGTGTTGCTGCGTCTTTCTGAAATTTAATTATTTTGAGGAAAAGCAGCCTAGGAATTGTGGCTTCTCCGTGATCAGTGACAGGAATTATAATAACACGTCCATTTGCTTTTACCACGGTTTAACAATAAACTAAATTGACGGATTGATTTAGTCATTTAAAGGCATATTGTCTAAAACATTTGTATTTTTTGATCAGACAGAAACTATGCGTATTTGATGTTAAAAAGATTTAAAAGGAGTAAAAATGGTAAATTGTAAAAAATAAAATGATATAATTGTCGTTATTAGTGAAGTTTGTCTGCCCAGAAGAATTCTGATAATTATACGTATACCAATGATTCTGATGATCCGTTTCCGATAACTGTCGCAAGTCAGAAGACGACGTCACAATGCTAATAGGACCAGCAAGGTGAACAGTAGAAGAAAAAATACACTTTCTATTACTTTGATATATTCTATGAACTGTTGGATTATTTTTTTTTTTTAACTTTCTAGTTTATATGTACTTGAAAAATTGAATTTTCATTGTGCTGTTAGTCATTTTGAGAATTTTTTGTCGTTGAGGCCCCTTGGTAACTGCGTGTGAGCACGCGCGAATAGCTTTCCGAACGAGTTCAAACTAGGGGTCATATGAATAAAGGCGGGGCTAAATCGAATTTTTGTCTTCCCGACAAGAATTCAACGAAACTGTATTTTATTAGTTTGGAGTAAGAATAACAGTAAATAATCATATTGGTAACAAATATTTAATTTAATATCATCATAATCTTACGATTTCAATGCATTCTAAGTGAAATAAAAATATTGAGATTTTGTTAGACAATATGCCTTTAATACAAGGATTAAAACAAACCAGCTCAGTCGTAAGTGAAAAGATATCGGCCAATTTCCAAGGAAGGATTATCTAGAAGTGAACATTACATGGACATTGTTTTTGTTTAAACAGATCTGTATTTTGCAACCCCCCCTTCCTT
>CAJDSM010065995.1:9135-26255 GCA_903981925.1 Ostrea lurida | reverse complement strand
TACACGTATGATATCAGATTAAACAAATATGTACCTCTGTTGTATTGGATTAGATTGACAACAAATGGAAAGAAACATGGAATCATAGTAATAATGTTCAACATGAGATGAGAAATATTACTATTAATTCATATTACTAAATTTTAAAATACATTCAATTTTAAATGAAAAAAAGTATAAATCCAGCCTAAATTGGCACTTTCATCCAGTTTCATGACGTCACACTACGAGGACCCCTACTTTAACTATAAGTTTTAAACGATGGTCTTACTTCCACTTGAATATGTACTCTTATGCATGTTCACTGTTCAACATAATATGAAACACATGCCTGTACATGATTAAGCTTCTTGCATTTTATGTAAACGATGGTCGTATCGCCAAATGTTTGGCGAATCAATAAATTAAAATTTGAATTGAAATTGAATATCTGCCGCCTATATAACTGCTGGGCCTACAAATAAAACAGTAAAACGATACATAGTTTCATTATCAATTTAGGTATACGTTTCGATATTATTGTTTTTGTATCCATTTAGGACTTACGAGATGGACCCACTGTTCATTATATTTACCTTTTACTGATTATAAGCAACAATTATACAAAACGCGGCGCACTTTCATTAAAGTGATTCATAAAAAAGCATCTTTCTTCAATCGGGACCTTAAAACAATATACATTCGTGTCACAAATCAACAAATTCAATATGCTAAAAGTTGGCAGGTTGTTCACGTTCGTTCCTGCTTCATTTAAGGACCTTTGTATACTTTTAATACATTATTACATGATATTTTGAAGAAGAGGTATACTATTGACTGTATTTACTTTGATTACTTCACTGAAGACAACGATAGCACTGGGAATAGATGTTTCAACTCCATCCATGTCACGTATACAGCCATTGATACTTGGGAATTTAACGGAATGGAGATAACCACAACACTTGTGCGAGTTTCACTGCGGTTTTCATTTACACATTTTCCGTCGATCTGGACAGAATAGCGTAGCGATAACAAATCCTTACAGCATTTGTAATGAAAGGTAAATCAATACATTCCAATTTAATGATCCAACGTGTGTTATTACTTAAATCAAGGCGAACTACAGTATTATCTAGTACACATCCTCGACAACCTTTTCCACACGATTTTCACTTGTCTATTATATCCTCATAACTTTGACAATTGATTTCCTGCAATACTGCGGAATGTGTATAATAGATTTTAAGTGCATTGTACCAAGTTATCGAAACACCTTATTTTAATATAATCTAATCATCGTAGTGAAGAAAGTCAAGGTCTCCATGCAAATCTTCCAATTTGAATCGCTGGAGAGTACGCGCTCCTTTGTTAGTCGTCGACACCCGCCGGAGCGCCTTAGTCAATATAAAGGTAAACACGGATTGACCCTTCATCAAATCTAGATAGGAAACGACAGTCTAACAAATAATCAACATGATGATGCTTAGCGAGTAATTTGTGTATCGCAAGCAAGTCATATATTAGCGACCGGTTAGAATTTGTGATGAAATGATGACTCTTAAAACGGCGACTCGTTATAACTCTGCAACATCAAAACCTTTTGTCTGGTAGTTAGGCCTCGGCTTTTTAAAAAGTCCTAAATACGCATAGCATGCACGTGCGATCGAATTCACGATACCAATCACGCATGATATAGGTATGATTACTACACAGAAAAGGAAAAGTGACGATGTAAAGTTACAATCATCGACGCTTATCTTATAAAGTAGATTCAGGTCTTGCCATTAGAATCAAAATTAAGTAAAATTATCAAATATGCTAAGCCGATCCAAAAATTCGTTTGAAAAAGGAAATTCCTCATCCATATCGTGCTGCTTATATTTAACTATACTATAATTTTGGTTGATGTTTACCATAATCCTGTAGAACGAGAAAGAACGGCAACTGTCCTCTGGCAGAAAGAACTAGTTTGAGGGGCTTACTGTCCACTTACCGGTTAAACAGGTCTTGTGTCTGGATCGCCGAGCCAATTAAAATTCCATATGATGGAATCACCTTTTACGTGACGACGCATAGTGTCGTTATTTTCAATCCAATGGCCAGGTTATTATCAATGACAATGATGGATTCTGTCTTCACGTAAAGGTTTATAAGTCATTCCTTCAATTAGATTTTCGGGCAAATTCTACAGGCTCGCTTATAAGTTACCTGGTTTGCAATTAACATTTATACAATTATATATGTGACTGAATTGATCATACCCTTTGTGTATACTTTTCGTAACTCTAGATCTTGAGCAACAGTGTAATCCGGTTACCCTTGTTTGACTAAGGCACTCACGGCGGTGTGACCGTCAGCAGAGGACTGCTTACTCCCTCCATGACACCTGATTCATTACCTTTGCGTGTCGGGAGTCGCGGTGTTGCCCTACACTCAACTGTGGTATATATGTTTAGGACTAATGATACGTTTAAACACATTGTTACTTCCGCCATTACACTGTATACTTACTACAGTTGACACAAAAAAACAAAAATGAAATTGTTGATAAATCCTTTCACGTAATAATTAATAGAATTCTTTCTGTTTATTTTTTCATATATACACCAATTAGACTAAGGACTTATCTGTTTAACCATTAACCAAAGGAATATGACACGACTCGCAGATGACCTTGAAATATTATTCCTAGAAAAAAACCCACCTGGCAATACTTAGAACTCCAAGTTTGCTTCAACTCTAAGTTCTTGTTTCCCTTGCACGTAATTTCGCCATTGGGTATTATTCATTTTCAATACAATTTAATTCTCACCATGTATAATACTGAGTAGTTCCGACAAAAAACAAAGAAGCCATAATCATCAGTTATCACCTGGGTAGTCAAAAGCGCTATACAGGAAGTCTCAGTAATCTGCATTTAATCTTAATGGATTTGTTTTTTTCACATAGAGCTTTCAACCATATGCCATTGGCTTCCTCTTCAAATACACCAAGAAGCATTATAATGTCCAAGCTCACAAAGGGCGTTGTTTAAAACATTCAAGAGAGAATTTCAAATTAAACCATATTACTACTTTATGTCCAGTGCTTGCTTGCGTTCACATTTGACCCAAAGCTTCAAAGGAAACAGCTCTTCTTCCGATTGGGGTTAGTCCATAAGTCATGATTAATAAATGATATTACGGTATCAATTTTAGTTCTGCACAAGATTGCGAATTTCACCAAAGATTATGTCTCGTTCAGTGCAAGAATGCTCAAAACCGAAATTATTTGGAAACCAGAAAACCGATGAAAGTAAAACTTCTTATAAAAACGTGACCATGTATACTGTGATGAAGCCACGTGGATAAAAGAATTAATGATATATCACAGGATGAGATTCGACCTTTACAGTTCACGAAGGTCACTGACATGGTCAACTGAATGATCATTGTAAATACTTTTCAGTCATCTTTCAGTTACTATCCGTTATCATTCACGTTCATCGAATTAATGGATTTTACATTTCAGATGGCCATTCACGTCAGCCTTTCTAAGTGGAGCAAGTTCGAGTCATTGATCAGTGATTCATTCAGATTTAACATTTCCAAGTGAACCATTCAGACCCCTTTCAGGTGGACCATGATAGAATTACAGTGACCTTCAGTCAATATTCCAGTGTCGTTCATTACCTTCAGTGACCAATCGTTGATATGATTCAGTGGACCGTTCAGTCACATTTCAGGTGACCATTCAGTTCCCTGTTCAGTGGACGCAGTCTGAGATATACCCCTTCAATGACAATTTCCATCAACCTTTTCAGTTGATTCTTCATGATACTTTTCAGTTCAACTTTCAGCGACCTTTAAGTCCAAGTTTGTAAGCAATTCAGTAACCATCGTCTCATATTGTTAAAAGTAAATAGATTAAATAGTCATTTGCTTTTTATTGGATAATAGGTGTATTGTTCACAGGGAGGGGTACTTAGAGATGTATGGGGATGCACCCCATTACTGTTTCTCTCTCTCTCTCTCTCTCTCTCTCTCTCTTCATCTCCTCTCTCTCTTCCTCCTCCTCTCTCTCTCTTTCACTCTCTCTCTCTCTCTCTCTTCTCTCTCTCTCTCTCTCTTCTCCTCTACTCATTGAAAAACTTGTTGATACAGGAACGATATGGGGAGACGTATGAGCCCTCACTGCATTGTTGAGCTTTGATGATATATTAAAACTTCATTCATTTACAAAGTGATTTAAATTTTGAATTTAAGTCTGGGGTTTTTTTGATGATTCCGGGGACCCAGGGGGCAAATCGCCCCGAAAAGCTGAAACGAGATTCTTACAAACTAATATATGTTTATTTATTCTAGTTCTAGTGTTTCAAGTCAACGTGAAAGGTCACGTGAATGATGAATAATTCAGTTTTGTCTAACTGGAGACAAGGTCTCGTTTCTTCATAGTGATAGCACGAAACAGTTCTGATTGCTATTTAAGTCAATTGCTTGACGTTTTTGATCCCAACTCGATAGGGGGAATCCCATGTCCACCATTGGTTAGACCAATGATGTACGATACAGTGACTCTAAGTGAAGGGCTACCACTTTTGAATCTCAGACAATCATTCGCGGTCTCCGAGGCGGACTATGCTGATTCTGTGTTACCGCCCCTCTCACTGCTCATTCAAACATTTAGTTTAGCATTTAATATGAATGCATTGTAAGGAACATGTTTTTCGAATGTTGCTACATATTAATACTATGTAAAAGTTTGACCCCGCCTGGATCACAACCTCATGTCCGGGGCTAGACTAAGCATTAGTACAAATTTTTGGCGGACATAGAAGACTTCCAGCTTCCTTTACATAAACTATGCAATTTTATTTTCTCGTTAGGACATATTTGCGACATAAAGAATTATTCACGGAAAAGAGTGGATGGTCACTTTTGGAGATTTTGACTTACCGCCAAGACCCCGGGATGACAGGTATTCCAGAAAGAAAAATGCAATTTATGCAGCCCTTGGTCTGAAAGGTGCTCCATTTGAAAGAATAGGAATAGCTAGCTATCAAGAAAAAAATAAAAAATGGTCAACAGTTGATGTACAACAGACGTCGCGCGACGTTATCTAGATTGCGATAATTATTCATAGTGACCTAAAGATCCGTAGTGAACGTTCACAAGATCTAACTTTTATTACAACTAAAAACATCAAATTTTGCATGGAGGGCACTTATAGATTTCATAGATGAATCGATCGGCTATCTTTTTATGAAAAACCGGAATAATTCGAAACTCGTCTCTTCAGGAATTCAATTCAATAAGACTCGATGTTGTCAATTATGGTTTTGGGATTATGATTACGTTTGCCAATGTTACTTCGCCTTGTGATGCAGAGTACTGGAGGGCACATATCAATCAGCTTCATACACCCACACTAAGGTCCGATGAAGTGGAGTCTGAATGTCAAGTACCTCTTAATTATCAATCTTATCGATTAGTGCAATTGTGGCTTGACAAGAAAGCGTATGATAAACACGCGTTCATGACATAGAACAGAGAAAGGGAGATCAAGCAAAGAAGAGGCAAAAGGGAGAAACTAAACAGACAAAAGAAGAGAATACTCGTTCGAACGACATGAAGATGAGGCGGATAGTGTATAGGAACGCAAACAACCGCAGGAGAAAGATAGAAGAAAGGCGAACGGGACTCTAAGGACCGAAGAAGAAAAGACCAAGGAAGAAAGCGGACGGGCAGAGAAGAAGAGAGGAATGGACCGGAAAGGAGGTGGTGAAGACAAATAAGTGCGAAATAAAGGATCATCTCTCCTCATAACCATAACTCTCATCATCTCTTCCTCTCCGGTAGCACTAGCGCACGTCATGATCAGGAAGGGAATCTCATTGCTCTCTCTCTGCAATGAGCTACGCAGTTGACCTGTTAATCATACTCACGTCTCATGGACCTTGCAGACTCACGGGCAGTTTCGCTGAATACGGATAGTCCAGGATCTCCTGCGATGATCAATGCACTCCACCCAGATAGACTCTCAGGTCACCGGAAGCCGAGGAACCGGAAAAGCAACATCGACTCCCCCACGACCAATCCAAACGCCAGGTCACTGACCGACGTACGCTGCGCTCGGTGATTCGCATGAAACACGGGAAATTCGATGCTCAGAACCGTGATTCACGCCCCGCCATAAGGTGAAAATAGTAATTAATATGATGTAAATAGGTTTCAACAGACCAGAGGAAAACCAAGAGAAGCCACACATAGCCCCCTAGCAAACCTCAGAGAGACGAAGGGGAGGGGAAAAGCGAATTTTGACGTTTCGAAAAGAGGGAAATGTAGTTATATGAAGAAATATTGTAAGGACGACAATAGGGGCCTCATTAACAAAAATCAGCCAGTAATATGTTCTCGGGACAACCACTCAACCGTAACTGATGTTAGACCAACGTACTCAGTGTCGTCACAAAAACTAAGCTGCTAAATAGATTTAGCTCTATAGAAAACACATTAGGCTATTAATAAATCATCTTCTTTAAAAATTATTTTAACTACAATATTAATATAATAAAATTTTAAACACACACTATATTTTGCAGATGATATCTTATACATTCTAATAAAATCATCCTTAGATATTTTGGCTAATTGGGGTAAATTTAGAAATAATTGGGAATACTCTAATATTTCAATATCATCGATAAATATGTGCTATGCACTTTATCAACCAATGTTATTCATTCTATACTCTGTATACATAACTCGCATTCTTTTCGTATTCGTTCGTGACCGCCGTCATCTCCTTATTCATCATCATGAATTCAGCAACTAACATACTTAACTTTATCTAAATACTCAGCCATATCACATCTTAAAAATCGGGCATTTCAACACCACAATGACAAATAACCATCAAGCTTAGACTATCAAAGATTCAGGAATACTGTGACTAGTATAAAAACATATTTAACTTTATAAAATTATTTGTAATCTAAATGACAAAGGACATTCCAGCAATATGTTATGCCGACACTACTATTCAAAAATTGACCACATTTTCCCGGAGCATCAGCTGAAAACATTATTCGAATCTTATATCAAGACGTCAAGATCTTAAGGTGGACTTAGCCCATTGTAAAATATTTACAAGCATAAAATTCAAATTAAATAACAGTTTAAAAAAAAGCCTCGTGAACACTACCATATGAAGTGAGGAAGGACAACTCTAAAAATACATTCACCATTCACAGTTCATCATGATATTTGTGTCTTATTGATGTCGTTTAAGTTAGAATGGTCTAGATTGGGATATACTGAAGATGTTCACACTGAGAAATGGTGACATCAAATAAAATTTAAAAAAAAAAAAAAGCCGGAACATAGCACAGAGAGATGGTTTCCACAATCATTAGGTTTTCGGTCGGCAGGAAACACACAGGGCGAGTAATTCGGGGGGAGTTGGCGGCTAAATTAATCAACATTTGCCTCCCCCTGTACCCACCAATTGGATCGGTTGGCAGTCCCCCTCCCCTCCTACCCTTGTAATTACTAAAACTGTTAAATATAGATACAGTATTTATTCAACTTTTCAATTTCCATTTACCGGTAACCATTTATAAATTGGTTTTCCATGAGGGATTACGTGTGATTTGGTAGGACCAGCTGAGAACTTCGTTAGTATTTTAAAACATTGAAACAGGTCACTTTACAGTTCAATCTATCAGAGGATCTGCGGCACTAGAACAACGACGGGCGCTCTATGTCATGCAGAAAGCCAGCAAGATCGTTTTTCCGACGGACCTCAGAAAGAACGAAACTCTATAATAGCCCAAGGAATCTGTGAGTTAGTACCCAGCCAACAGGTTACTTCAAATTTTTCGGCAGGTGCTCGGCTTCTCTCTCAACTAACGCACGCTTCCGTTTGGTCAAAAAACAGTTTATATCAAAATTGGGAGTGGCCCAACCAACTCCGCTTCCACCGCCTCTCGGGGCTCTTACAACATTAATATTTTTTTCATCTGACGTTCAGACAAGATTATAGTACCTACCCTCTCATGCAACCTTCATAATCTACCTTCGCTTTATTTCGGATGATCGGTACGTGTGCCTCTACACCATTTAGTACTATTGTTTTGATTAATGTTACGTTTTAACACGAAGTTACATCGATCATCTTACATAATGTATCAATTAATTAACAATCTAATTAAAAATCAGAACCATATCGGAAATCGTTGCAAGACTACTCCTCGAAATCGGATAGTAGCCGTAGGAGATAGCATATTCCTGTGACTGTCGGCAACCCGAAATAGCCTAAGTCTATAATGATAATCCGTATCAAATCAGATATATAAAGAAGCTAAAACGACAAATGTCTGTATGTTCTTGCATCAAGTTAAATCTTGCAGCCAACTTACGTCCTTGCGTCTTCAGTTATAAACCAACCACATCTTATAAACTAATATACAATTTCTTTCAAAAAACCATAAATCAATTGACTCTCGCTGTATACCCAACGAATGACATTAATTCTGTAAGAACGAGAAACATTCTGTATTTTTACATCAAAATCGAACTTGTCCCAATACCATTCAAATTATATTTTTTATCTTTTTTTTTTTTTATCTTTTATATATTTTTGATTCTACAATGTACTAGTTTTACAACACAGTCATTCTAAAAAAATGATAACATCTCACATATATTACATTTCTAGCGTATAACATCTAGTACAAGTACATCCTTGCCCATATAATTGGGGTCAAATTCCTGTCTTTGATAATTAATATCAAGCCAAAAATCTTCCAATCAACTCACTCCTTACAATACACTGAATCAAGAACCATGTAATCAAGGCGTGATTAATGAACTACTCCTCGAAATAGGAGGAGTATCGCTTTTACTCCTCCTACACTTCGATTCCACTTCTTGGTCATTCGAGGTTCTTCAACCCGCCAGTTTGCCCACCTCTGGTTTGTATATTGACGACTGATCTAATTCATCAACAAGCGAATCCGTATCTTGCCTTAGAACACCCCTCAAACACGAGGATTCACAGTATGTATGACTTCACTATCTTTTACACGAGCGAATCACTAATCAAACTCTTGCCCACCACCAATATAACACCATCAAAGAAAACACCTGATCAATGCTTGTCTTTTATCAATCCGGAAACATTATTTCTTCATTCCGCTCACTCCGTTTAATAAGGGACTCACACGGGTTACCGCGGTCAACGGCTCTATACACTAATACCTCCTAGTCACCTATCCCTTACTATTCAGATACAAAATACGCAGTCACTCAGTTGCACCAACACTTATTTATCCGATAGATTTATATCGGAGATTGATCACCTTTCCCGTTCACCTTCTCACCTTATTACTACATTACATGTAGACATGACTTTTAAAAAAATTAGGTCCCCTAGAAAACTGAAGAAAACGGTATTAATCACAAAGTACAACATTCACTCTTAAGCTATTGCGTCCTGAATCCTTAATATCTTCAACTCTCTCTTTTCCGCGCTATATTAAAGAACTGCAAAATCAGACAGATCCTCGAAAAGATAATAATGACCAAATCTACTAAGTATATCTCAATTGATACCGAACGACAATTCTCATTGAACAAACGTTTCCGTAGCAACATAACTAAACTTATGACAAATAATGAGTCGAATGAACAAAATGTACCACTTCTTTACAATTATCTCACCACTAAAACAAGCACAGAAAGCATTTCTTGTACTCTCAGGAATAAATCTTTTTGATGCGAAAACTTCACAACTTACCAGCTATCTGATAACTCTAACCCTTTCTCACATCTCCAGCCCACTATTTGTTCCTATCTTGGCTGTTGGCACATCAATGAGCGCTTTTGCGACAGAAACTGTCTCTGATATTAATTCCTAGCTGCCTGCCCTCTCATTGCTTTCACTCTCCCTATAATCTCCCAGCAATTACACTATTGTTTCTTCATCCAATGTGCTTTGCTAATTTCTTTCGGATGCGCCCACAACTTTACCTTTACCTTTTTGCACAAATCACTGTCTGTGATCGCTGGCCACCGGTAAGCTTAGTCACATCAACATATACCTTCTGACCATATTCCCAGTCCATTCCTTCCTGTACTTCCAACTTCTTCACCTTAGATTTCAATTTTCATTCTTCCATTAATATCCTTATATTAGTTTTGTAAATCCTGTTCTAGACATCTTTCTTAATACTCCTAATTGTCATATATCATGTATTGTATTTGATGTCATACTAAATATAGTTTACTAGAATATTATTAGACTTTAGTTTTCTTTTCTTTATCGTTGCATGTCCGGCCCATCATACTCTTACGAACATCGACTAAAAGGATTCCATTGCTTCTCGAAGTCTGTTTTTCATACCTCCCTTTCCTTCCCTTCTGGTGTCACTGTTTGTTGTCTTATGTTATGCCGAATTATAGAACTCGAACCTTTTTCTCAAAATAACATTCACACTCATATAAAGAGAGCCAAACCATACCACACTGTCTCTCTAATCCATTCACATTTTATCCCAAAACCGTCAACCAACCAATTAAACCAGCTCCACATAATACACAATAATGATTTCGGCGTCTACGCAGCATTATCCTTTCCTACTTTTACGAGTCACACATATCAATACACTATGGACTATCCCAATGGGATATCCCCTGTTGTTACATTATTATCTTGTTTATCTGACTGTAATCTTTGCGACTACAGATAGCAGTCGTACTTCCAAAAGAGACACATTTTACTTCACTTTTGTAGGTAATCTTTAATACCATAATCAATGCAAGGTCTCATAGCATCCTCCGTCCCTGAGTCATCCCCGACGAGTACTGGTGCTGATCTCTTCACATCACTCCTCCACGGTCAATCACCGTTCAATATCTTCCTACAGAAATGATTTATACTCGAGACATTTTCAACTGTTCAATATATATAGTGTAGTGAGTTTTTAACGTCTATAAAGATAACGACCTGTTGGCCTAATTGATCAGAAACTGACTTGGAGACAGTCGAGAGCACGCACAATTTCAATATTGTGTCTAGTCCTTAGCACAAACCGTCATGTTATAAAGATCGCATGTCAGTCTCTGTTATCGCGAGCCGCGAAATCCCATGACCGCCAATTCCAGAGTAGATATTGATGTTCGTCAAAAGAACCTCAATATAGCTTGTGTAACTTTCCAGCAAAACTTAAAATTATAAGACACCTAGACCGAAGTTGGACATGGTTGCTCTCTGTCTCCTTCTTGGGAATCATTATTGTGATTGATCTATGCAATTGCATAGCTACTCCCAGATCTGTTGGCCGGTTCCATGCTCCAAGCTGCTTGACCCCCGAGCTTGAAAGACCAAAGATTGAGTGCAAGTTAAATTTTCCATTGCCCAATTCCCCTGAAGTAAATGGTGGAATGAACGACAACAACTATGACGGAACAATCGCCATAGTTTATCAATCAACACATCCCATAATAAATAACTACAAAATCATATTTACTGTGGGCACTTTCTCGGACCACTACTAATGTTGGAGCTCTCCAGCCTGAATCTATTCATCCCCTCCATAACCTATATTCTGCTTGCCCTAAGGCACATAACGGCCTCCACATGACTGTCGCACTCCTGTCCTGTCGCTGCAGCAATCTTCTTGCTCCTCCCCACCTTCTCCATCCTCCGATGTTCCGTTCTCTCTCTACCGTTTCGTCTACCAAGGTGGTTCTTCGGCTCGCGCCCTTTTTCCTCTGAGTATCCCACGACACATTGCCAAACATTTGCAACATTACGCTAGCATCTTGTCTTCAGGATCGTGAGACTTACAAATGGACTTCAATCTACCATCACTGATTTCAAGATGGTTTCATATCATGACACTTATGGAAAGCAATGCTCTATTGTCGAGCAGTATGATGTTCTTTCCTCTTATTCTCATGTAGGCTATAAGCATTTGTTCTGCAAGGCAGCTTTATCACTCTTCTCATACTACCAATCTCATTTAATCTTCCAGTCATTCGCGCCACATATAATTAGTAACGTGTAACCACATAGCGCTTTATAGTCTGATTTTCGTCGTTCGCCTTTGCATGTTAGTGTTGGTGCTCCATTCTGTTCCAGACGACAAAAGATTGCCTCTTTCTTTTTACTCTTCTTTAATGTCATTACTATTACCAACCCCCTCTTCTTTATATAGATTGCAACCAAGCCTACAATGCAGTTTCAACAATACTTCCAGTCATTCTTCAATCAATTTTGAACATTTTCCCACTGTCGACGTTTACAAATTAATTCTCATGATCTTTGCCTTTCCAGACTACCTGCTTAGACTTCTCGTTTCTAACTCTTCATTTCTAATCTTCATGAGCATTTTTGTTTGTTATTGCAAAACTGTATCCATACTAGCGATAACAATGACCAACGCAAATTGTCATCATAGCATAATCACACGAGCTGCATACAGCATCTGATACGTAAAACTTCTCTACCCTGATCTCATTCTCTCCACCATTTCACTATTGCTTCTTTCTCATCGCTCCGCAATCCAACTGCCAATAGGAACGTAAGAAGCTCTTAGAACCATGTTATCAACATCCCTGCGCTTCAAGCCTCCGTCGATCCAAACCAACTACTTTTTTCCCCTGGTCTCACTTTATACGCACACATTGATTCAAATTCAAGCAGAAGATCTTCACTATGTTTACTTATTTTTGGGACACTCCACTAATGCTAAGATTGTCGCATAAAGCGTCCTATGAGCTTGAAGTTACACGCCTTTTTCAAACATCAATAAAATTCATGTTAAAGCTTGCCTTCCACTTCGTTACAACCATTGCTCGATAAATGTTCTGAGCGATACAATATTTTTCTGATGTTCCTGCTATTCATTTCCTATCCTTATTCCTGTCCACACTCATGCACACCCACATCTTTGAATCTCACTATCTGGCAGAAGATGTGGCCCATACTCAATTCAATTCACATACCTCTCCAGTATGCCTTAGCCTTGGTTAGTCTTCGTGCCACTACCATGCACTCTTTCCAGATTCTTATCAGGAGGCTTGCTCATCTTCTCCATACTCCTAGTTAACTCAAAAAGATTCTCCAATCCTTTCCCGCTGCCTAAACCGATTTATGCTCTGCTTTAAACTGTTTCTTCTCTGATAATCATCATTAAAGCTAGGAGTCTAATTATTTCTATTACCATCTTTAAGTTCGCCTCAAACCTTACTCAACAACGTCCTCCTCAATCGTTCACTCTTGGCCGTTCTATCCAAGAAGCTGTATGCGAAATAGTTCTTGAACACTCATATGATTATACATATTCTTGTAGTCCATAGGATCGGCGGCGCTTCAAATGTTGTACATGTATACGACCTTTTCGTTTCATCCTTTTTATTCATGCTCTTAAATTTGATGTGATGATAGTGCGAAAATCTAGATATTAAGTCCTACCAATTCGGTGATCTGAGCAACTCTGTATCATTTAACTTCGGAAAGCTTCTAAATTCTCCTGCAAGTCACGCTGTGCTCGACACGATCTGGCTCCTTGTCATCCATCTGAGTGACCTGCCACCGTATTCCTGGTATTCATATCTTGTGTAAACAGGGCAACCCGGCCCGAACTCATTACCAACAACTGTCCTTCTCTTACACCCACTAGCGATAAACAATGTATCACTTACTATAGAAGCTTCTACTAATACCCCTATAAGATAATGAGTATCTCACGAGTAGAGGACTATTATGAGCACAACCTCAGGATGATCCAGAGAATACGTAGATCTGATACGTGCCCCCCCCCTCCAATTGAACATCTTATGAGTGCATAACGTCATAGTCATAATTTTGCCCCTCCTTTTAGGACCGAAAATGGGTCGCACCGCTGATCCTTATAGCCATGTCACCTAGGTCTACTCCTCCTTTACAAAAATTTCTGATCCCACCGTTATATCAAATCGTTCTATTACAATCAAAATTCCTAAAAGTCTTATTATGTCTTTTTTTATTTTTAAATTTAATTTCTCTGTCACGCTATTTTTCTTATAATAGGCTCTTTTATATTATATTTTACTGCCCCTCATCAATAATATAAAAAATCTACCGACTATTATTAGATCCTTCCAACCCAATATTAAATCGACAGTGTTTGCTAGCCAGCACAGAAGAACATTCAACTTGCAGCTGTTGAGCTTCGTCGGAAACCGAACGAAATTTTTTTTTCAGCGAATTGCTTGATGTATTAATTTAATTACCTTCTTTAACTTCATGCTCTGACAAGGTTGGGAGACAGGTTTATATCTCCCTCTTTTATACTGTAATTTACTTCATATTCTTCTTTTCATTCATTATGATATATTCTTTTAACTTTCACATTATTCTACACATTTCTCTAGCAAGAGTAAATATTACAAGAAACCCGTAGACAGTATTATATAAGAAACCATATATTTGATCCTTTGCCTAATTCCTTTGCGGATAATCTATATAAATCTCTCAGATACGGATCTGTTTAAATTTAAATCAATCATTGAAATTAAGATTATCAAAATAAATATATGAATATTCAATCACAGAGTAATGAACATCCCCGATAAATCAATTGCTACGCATGCATCTTTGACTTTGTTATCCCTGACACAATTGATAATGACTGCTCTTCTAGTCCCACCTGAGTCTGCATCCGTGCTAAAATTAACACATTCCTTGATTGTTAGAGATTAACTTTTGTACTCATTTAACAATCCTTTAATTCAGTGCTTAAAAAAAGATAAGGGGACCAACCATTAACCTTCTTGTGTCTTTACCATATTTTCATGTTTATTATTGTACATCACAATGTATTATTCATATTTAGTGTCTTTCCCCCTCCCTCAATTATTTGTTGTTATTAGTGATTTAACTAATTCGCATAACGATGTGCCAGTAGAAATAAACCCAAAAAAGACTTACCCCTAGTCCTCACCAAACCCAAATGCATTAGTACCTGACACCAGAGCCACCGACCAGCCCCATCAGGCATCCTCACACTACACCAGTAATCAATACTCCTATCACTATGTGACAAAGAGTCTTGCATTAGCTAGCCTTCAAATAAACCTATTTCATAATCATCACTCACTTTAGCTTCAACTATGAATAATTATCAGCAAGCCTCCGGACCAATACTATTACAAAATAAAGGTCTTCTTCCTGTCCGTACTGTATGTTTTATCGGAATTCTCTACTCAGTCTTCACACATCATGTAGTATCGTTATATGTTACCTGCCCTTATTGGAGCCAGGTTTAAACATCTATGTCCTACAAGCCACATTTATACAACTCAGCTTATAATAGTGTTGAGCTTTTCACTTTCATTGATTAGTAACAACTAACAATTACTGATACATACTTAGATATTCTTCAAACTAAGAAATAAATCAAGGACTATTTGTACTTTTAAAATACTAAGAGAACGAAGCATAAATATAATATTGTAAAAAAATAAGCAGCGAATATCTGTATATTTAACCTATTGTCATGTATAGTACTATCGTTTAATAATAACATGAAACTGTTATACCATCAGAAGCAATTCGGGCAAAATTTCATCGTTTTGATGACAACCTTTACTCTCGGATTCTTTGCATATCTTTGCAACTGACCTGTAGGCTTCTACTAAAAAGATTTCTCATAAGATTTCAAATGATAAAATTGTCCTAGTGACCTATTCACTTTGCAAAGAAAAAATAGGTTCATTCATCGTCCCCAAATCACTTCAGTGAAGTGTAATTGCTTAACACTCTCACTCCCACAGTTTTTCAAGTATAGCACTCAATGATTAATTTCGTTTCACAGATATATGCCAACCTGTACAATCCCGAACATAGCAATACTCTTGCATCATACTTCAATAATATCATGCAATCACATGTACAAGTATCTACTCAACCGTCTCATAACGTGTCATTAGGTTAACTCAGATTAAAAATTAATAATGACAATAGTATTTTCCGACTTACCAAAGTCCCTGAAAATGATTGTGATTGAATATCATGAGGAGGAACAATCCATTTTCTGATAAGAGCGACCAGTGCATTTTAGCAGATTGTCTATTGGGTCTAGTCTGTATTATTGTACGTTACCCTGTCAGAATCTGTGAGTACTCGCATCGTTGAAATACTCATGACTGCCCTTTATGTAAAATCTAATGTTAATATAAACTTAGGATGATCTTAGTAAAAGGGTTACGCTGTCATACAGTTAAGACAAACCTGTGGCGAAGCCTTAATTTAGGAAAGCTTTGAGAAACTATCCTAAAACGTACTTAGAACACGTCTTAGTCCTAAGATAGCTTTGTGAACATGCCTGCAGGAATCATACCCAGGACCCTTGCATTACTGTCAGGTGCTCTAACCACTAAACTATCCAGGTCAATATCCATGGTCCGTATAACCCCAACTACTGAAATAGTATTATTTACTCTGTACTGTGAATTTCCTTTTAATGACACTAAGAACAATATCTAGTATCTACTTCCATTTGTGAATGCCTCCTGGCCAAAATTGTTTAACTATCTGAAGGTTTACATCATGTGACACCTTGAGCAAGGCATTAGCAAGAACAACATCCCTATTTTGGATGGTGCAACCGTCACTAAACAATACAACTTTTTTCAAGTACTGTAATTTGTTGTTAATTTGCCCTCAGAATCATTCCAAAAGTAGTATGTGATACCCTTTGTACATAAATCAAACATTATAAAATTACGACGTTCTGATTTGATCTTGTAATAGTTTACAGCAAGCTTCAAGCAATGGAAACAGAAGTCAAGCCTGATACAAATTGTCAGCCACTTTTGCAGTTTGTGCAGCAATTTTCATCTGGATATGATGGGCGTAAACTTTTGTAGTCTCATAGCCATTGCCATCGTCGCAAACCACGGTTTTGAGTCCACATACGTTCCCTCAAACACGTGGTTGTCTGATGCTATTTACATGTATGCTCGTTTCTCATGAATTATGCATGAAAGGGATAACCAATCATATGGCATCCGAAAAAACTTTGTTCGGAGAGCCCTAACAAGTCCCAACCAATCATGTAACAGCTTTCAAATGATATTCGGAAGAACAATCAAAATATGGCGGCACCCATA
>CAJDSM010065993.1:2708-27961 GCA_903981925.1 Ostrea lurida | reverse complement strand
TGACCATTCAGACAAAAACTGTTTATCATTGTACACAACTTTCATCATCTGGTGCCACATCTCGTCCATTCATGTTAGATACTAATGGAGGAGTTGTGAAACAAGAACAAACAGACAATGGTGAATATGAGAATTCAGTAACAAAATGTGTAGGGACAACAGAGACAAAGGCTGTTTCTTATCATGATTCACACCTTGCATCATCTGTTGCTACATTTTATCCTGTCATGTCAGATCCTAATGTAGGAGTTGTGAAACCCCAGCGCACATTATCGCTGCCACCCGCGCTACGTCGTATAGTAGAATTTTAGTATTCCTAATCTGTCGCCTCAAATGGCGCGTGCTCGCCATATTTTTCATCCCGCTACGCCGGAAGAACTAGCAAAGAGGTGGTTGGAGTTCAGACCAAAGTGACCAGACTAACGCAATCGGGCGGGGATTCATTATGCTTTCTGGCAATGATGTAAACCTAAAGGTCACTGCGAGGATTTTCGCGAAGTTCATCTCCCATGAATTCGTGAAAGTCCCCGCACTTTACCGTCTGGCGACACATCTGGTAGACGACGTCAGATCTTATCGCACATAGTGAATTCACCTCATCTGGTAAATATGACATTCGGAGTCAAATCGACATGCGGGGGCGGCAACCCCGAGGGGTCGGTGAGTAGCCTCGAGAGAGTGTCCCAAACGGTGATCTAGAGGGAGACCACGGAGAAAGTTCCGCGACCGGACCGGCCTCGACCCAACCACGACAACCACGCACCTATCTCTAACGATCGTCACCAAATGAAGAACACGCGGATCAGCGGCGAATACACGAATAAGGACATTCTGCGCCCTAGCCGGCTCGTGGCGTTGGGAGAAATGAGTAATGGAGACACAGCGACACAAGAACTGCCTTCCCTAAGCGAATTCGATCACTTACGCCGAAACACCATACCAACTCGAAAATCAGATAAAGATAGGGCTATGACTCCGCTAATCATAAGCGTCCAGTTTTGACCGTCAAAGCAAACCAATACAAAACGTTTACAAGGACCACCCATAGCAAAGGCAGATTCAGTTGGTTCTGAGACCGTCGAAAAGGTCGACCCAGCCCACACCAAGAATACAAGTGACCTCTAATGTACATCCTTGCACCGTGTGGCGCCAGCCAATGAGAATAGATCCTATTTCTGGCCACTAAGTAAAGTCAAGAGGAGAGGGAAGTGCAGTGAAACAGGAGATTGCCGGGGCGTCAGTAATATTTCGCAACGCCGATTACAAGCCATCTATATTCCAAGCCGAACACTTACATTCTACGCCAATACCACCTGAACTAACGGACCATAACCAACATAACCTAAAAGAACCAGAACCCCATGATCACCAACCAACAGGCTACACACCCCCCCACCCTCCTACTGGGGATCCCCCTTTAGGCCTGCTACCTCACTAAATTTAGTAAAATTCCTGGGTTGCTGCTTAACGTATTTAATCCCTCGATGCACCCATAACAATTTACCGAGGTTTGATATATGTCATTAATAATATCTCAATTTAGCCAGCAAATAAGATACAGCCTCGCTAAAAAACAACCCAGACGTTTGTCATTCAGCTAAAGTGCCAATATTCAACAGGAAAATAGCAATAATCATAATATCTACCCAACCAAATAGAATACACCAAACACGTACAATTCCCCGACTTGGATTAACCCCTAACATAGATTAATCTTCTCTGACAAAGAACAAAACGAAGCCATCTCTAGAGTTGGTAATTCGAGCGCAAAGGACTTATAAGAATCGGATCAACTGACAGAAAGAGTCCTTATAGGTGTCTTATTACCAGAAAAAAAAAGGGCATTTAGACGCTAGTTTGTATTCAGCGCCCGCGCGTCAGCTCATATCAAATTTTTTATATGATTTTGCGGTAAAAACATTCAGATGATGTCTTGATTTAGCAGCTTTTTGAAACGTTATATCTGCTCTCGTATTTACAAGTATAGGTCCCCATTTTACCGTCAACAGAACCCTCCACCCCCACCCCAATCATAAATTTGTAGGCTCATACCCTGTGAGATCCGTTTACGACTAGCTCCTAATCCAAGCCCACCCATTTGGACTATCGAGTAAGAGCAACTTACATGTGGTTGCGAGCATTCCATTTTCTGATCATTATGTTACACCTTTGTGCGCGGAAAGACGGAGGTCCCGTGTGCGCCGTCGATAATTATAATCAACACGCACCTCTCCTCCTCCCCCGTTCCCATCCCTACAATTCAGGCCTTGAGTGCCCCTGAGGCCAGTGATAAGTGTCGTCCGCTGGGAACGGCGGTGCGTGGGTGAATGCATCCCGTCACGGCGAGTCGCCCGGCCAGTGGTTAAGCGAGCCGCGCGGGAAATGAGAGAGCATCGGGGAGCGACTTAAAATCAATAAAATAACAACTCATCAGATCCATTTTCCAAAGTCTAGCAAAACGATACCGAATTAATCTAATTACGATTCTATATCTCGCCTTAATAGCGCGTTTAGATACCGACTGAAATAAAAGATGCAAGTACTTAGGATGGAGAATTCCATACTTACTGACCCAAAGCACACCCTCAAGCCCGACATGAGAACAGTTCCCTTTATACGCACCAAACCCCCACATTTCCAGTCAGAATATGATACTTATGCGCAATATCTTTACCACTTAATTTATTAATGTTACAAAATAGCTGCGTGTTATTCTCACCGCTGGCAAATATCTATCCACCGAAAATAGTCCTACTCACAAGGCCCACCTTTAAACCCCCTTTATCCGTCTCCTTTAACATTAATTCACACCAATTAATCGAGCCACCGGTGGATATATGGGACCCTCTGGTATAGGTTACATGGTAATGCTCCCAAACCACCAGCCCCGACTCTAAATCCCCATTCCATATCTGTATAAATTAGACTTGATCCCCGTAGTGTAAAGCCTCCATGATGCCTTCGGATTTCTCAACAAATACCTAACCTATCTCCTTTGGTTACAGGTCACTCATTATTTACAATTAGATATTTATATTCAGTAATTTTCTTGACACCACTACCTTCTCCACTAGGATAATCTCTCCGACTGAGAATCACCGCCCACCTACCCTCATCATTCATGGACAAAAGAGTTAGAACCTTTCAATGTACCTAGGGCGTTGCCGCTCAGAACATTGTAAGCTGCATTTTGTAATGATTGATGTAATTATTTATCGTGTTAAGAAACTCTCATCGAGAATAAATTTCACTCATATCCAAATGGATAGGCGTCGAACCATAGCCAGAATGGAATCCCGGCGCCACAAATTAATTCGGCCCATTCCCTTAAGCAACCAGTCGCTGTAGCATGGTAGGTAAAGGGAGCACTGACTCATTAGCGAGGTCGGCCACAGTCCCTCGCTCGATAACACGGGGCCTCATTCGCTCTGTTGTTTTTCTACGGCGCGCTTTCATTTGCCGAGCGATCTCGCTACAACAGTTCCAGGTCCCCAATCCTCCGCTCATACACTCCCAAGGAACCCTCTTTACCTTGGCAGGACTGCTGAGCGCCCCTATTATCTAAAGCTCTATTTCATCCAGACGCCATCACCCTCCACTCACTTGTTACAAATAATCGCCGCGTTCATGTGATACTATCCTTCACAAGGGGAGTAAATATATCGGTCCCTCAAAGCTCACTATTTTGTATAAAACAGATCCTAGGAAGAGTACGTACACCATATACTCGAAATAAGTACACGAAAACGGGATAAACCTTCACGGCCAATATCTAACGGTAGGCTAAAAAGGAATTGATAGTTCCTACCCGCCTAACATGGCTACACAACAAATTCATCAACATAACCGCTCCCTTAAGCTTAAAATTTGAAGTACTGCAAAACATAGTGTCCACTCACACTGGCTTTTGTAGATGAAAATACAGACAACTCTATAATTGCGTAGGATTACTTTAAAGCAATTAAAACCGAGATTCACAGTAAACCCCTTCTAGCAAAGCCTACCATAACGTTTGGTTACATTGACATCGAGCATGAAACATAGTCTCTCTACTACTGCATAGCAATTTGTACCCCTGTTTCGGGCGTTCACCTACAGAATAATACCTGGACAGTAACTTAATCAAGTCGTGTCCATCCTGGGTCCCGTTTCTAATTTTTAGTTGAATCACATACCCCCTCACATTTACACGCTGCTACTGATGCAGCAAGGTGCTTTCTCACAATCTTAACTCAGTAAGACCGTATTACGAACTTATATTGAAATGTAAATCTATCTCTGTGCACTCCGAGAATGCAAACCACATATGGAGAAACAATCCCCACATCCCTAACACCTGAGTTCTTGCGCCCACGGACTTGAGCAATTCCCTCATCCCTCGACTCCCGACCTTCGGCGAAATTACATTTATGCAAGCAGGCTACAAACACCGAAAACACACCAAAGACTAAGGACAGAACCATCAACCACTCCACATGCAACACAAAGGATATATTCACTTTAATTACCTGAGAGAAGTATATTCTAACCAACCCGACTCTTATAATGACTGCACCACAGTAAATAAGTCTTAGTTTTGTTATACGGATGGTCTATCGTGAACAACGCTCCCCTACCGAAGTTCACAAGAATAGTCCAACATAGTATAATGGTATTGATGAACTCACGACATCTCAAAGCTAGTATCGATAAATACGAGTTTATACAGATGCTTGCTTGAAAAATTAGAATTGTTAGTACTACTTTCCTGACAAAGATCATTATGAGTGTTACATATAAATAACAAAATTTCAAATAACGAACATAATAAATCCCAGTAAGGTAACGCTTGTGTTATTGAGAATATAATCTGCATCACATTCTATCTGGCGGTCTATTTCGATGAGATTTACACAACACACCCTACCAGGTTTCCAAAACAAATTTAATGCTAAATTTGTAGTTCTATACCCACATTTCGAGAATGTAAACAATCACAGGTGACACCAATCTCACTCATGGTCGAATACGCCATCTAGGGACGCTCTCAGACTTAAAATGTAGTCTTTTCGAACCCCACACTCGTCCACACTAACTAGACACACAACATCATATAGCCACAATTCTCGAGGGCATCAAGCGAAAAGATAAAATCCAACTGCAATTAACAAACACACACAAGGATATGTTAGCTATCTGCCCTGAGGAACCTCCCCCGCGACAAATTTACACTTCACGTAACCTATTATAAGCTGGGCTAAACCATAATAATAGAATCTTTCATCTAACATTGTTGCTAAGTTCGACTGAGCATCCTAACATACTTGACATGCGAATAGATCGTCTGATATTTGTAGTAAGGGCATGTATGGGACTCCTACACCCGAAAAAGCAATAATACTGCTCAGATATAAAATCAAATGGGAAATGTGAACTCACCCGTTTTACGACTGAGAAAATTATGGATCCAACACAATCAGTGACTGTCTCACCAATACCACTCCACAAATTATAAAGTACGAGGGAAGTTCGCTGAGCATAGCAGAAGTTGCATTTAAAGGTCTGGAGATCATACCTCGTGGTTAGCACCGATCTCGAGCTAACCTAGCGTACCTGTTCACATGTACGATTCGAGTCTATAACACGAACCAGTCCATCTTCATCTCGCCTGTGATGATGCAGTCTTTTCAGAGACATAAGTGCGACGGACAAAAATAGCTTATTTCTACAATTAAGCCATAATTTTAACACTAGTCGGTGAATCCTGATCAGGAACTCTAGACATCGCCACAATGGAACTGAGGGAATCCGGTAAGTTCTTGGGTACCGGGACCCGTTGTTTACTTTGGATTTTCCCCCACAACTTGCAAAATCATACAACCGAACTAATTAACATAGAGGCATGCCTGAATCAATTGCAGTTCATTAGAAAAGTGCGACCGAAAAATAGTGTTATTCCCATACGAAGACACTTCCAAAATCGTTGATAATAGTGAATGTTGTAGATGAACACGAAGTTGCATAGCGAAAGGCCTGAATCGTTCTAGTTCGCTGTTATGTGAACTCGCTACTACTGAACTCTTAACACAAAATTTATCTGGGATTCTGCGTATTAGTTCGAATCGCACGAGAAAAATCTGCGACGGTTAAATAAGCTACTAAGCGACTCCTCCAGCAGACAACGACCTACCGCTCCAAGAATGCTTTAATAGAAATACGGTGAGAAACAGAAGTTTCGACATCGAAAAAAGGCCCTCATGAGTGTCCGGTAAGCACGACAGACAATCGGAAGACACCCTCCTGAGGAATAGCAGCGGATCTCACACCCACTCACCCTGCGATTGCAACTCGTCGATCATTGCATTTTCAGAGAAAATCGGTAAATACAATTAGTTGGGATTTTTTCTCCCTGACAGACCAACTAGGGATGTAATACACACCTATATTCCCACCCCCCCCCCCTCCTTCCTCGGAGCGAGTCCGTAACAACAAAATCCAGTCCCGAACACACCATACCTTATTACACCCCCACGCATCGATATAATCTGCTATAAGCTTCGTTTTAATATAAGTAAAGAGAGGACGTGAAACCAGTAGAAGAATAACTCTCGTCCTCAGTCTGTATAAGAGAGACTGCGGGATATCAAAGTAAAATTTTTCTAAACTTCTTTCTACCCAAACGCCTCCACCAAAGCATTAGATTTCGATGAACTCCTATAAAAAACGGCGACCACCCCAATAGCCCCATAGGGTATATAACACCAACCCCCTACATGCATAATATTAGTAAGTTCTAATCTCGAATACAGAATAGGTCTTGCAGAAAATTTACGGCTAAATTGAGCTTCCATGGCCAAACATTTGAGACGACACTCCGCAATGAGATTAATATATCTCCCTGAAGGAGGAGGACGTTCAAATAAACACCAGCACGTTAAAAAACCATATCCCTCGGTATCTTCTATATACCACCGTCTCTGCTTAGCCGCCTATATTCCCAGCTCAGAAATATCCTCACCATCACTCCGGACGAGCTCCCAGACCGAGACTGAGCCACAGCGGAAGGCGCTGAGAAGAAGTTGTAGGCACATAGCGCGTTCACTCAAGGCGCTTGGACAGTGAGGGAACTGCTTGTTGGCGCTGTAATTCCTTCCCCCACGAGCCTCTCGGCCCCACACCTCGACACCCCTTCAGGTCCACACCAATTTTTCAGCGGATTTCTTATTTCCGAGTGGCTCCATCCGACACGAACCGCCGACGGTCCTCATGTGACTCCCTCGCTATCCCACATCGCGAGAGGGGATGTGGTGTACTCTATCCAGTCATCCGCTGATTGCGCCCACCACCGGGTACCGCATTCATATGATTGAGCTACTATACGTAGAATAAATACCTACTCGTTCGGGACGTAGCATAACGGAGTACCAGTCTGAGCGTAAAAATATAACCATGGTGGGAGCAGGCCGCTCGTGCCTTCCAGCCCAACCCGGTTCACTTTCTTCATCCCTCCTGCTGCCACCTCTGAACCGACATATTAAATTATTTCTGCGTGGCTTGATCTACAAGCTGCTATTCTGCAATAAACATAGTGTTGCAGCGACCGGAAGACGAAATTGTCTGTATCCAATGATAAGAATGGTAGTATACGACGAGTCTTACGCATTAACAGTTCAGTGCAAAATAACGCCGCTCTATTGTTTATTTTAATGTTATAATTCACATTGGCATTCAGAGAGTTTTCAGATGGTAAGTAAAAACATGACTTTACAAACAAAATTTGCGTGCCCTCCGAGTAGGATACCTACCTTAAACGGGTGTCGTAAATTTAGAAGAGGGTCGAAAAAACAATGGAATTGGAAACCTTAACAGGAGGACAGTAAACGTGGGTCCTTGGAATCCTATCGGTTAATCTCCCACCGCAAGGGTTCATAACGAGAAACAGAAGATATGTCCGTGCCTCCTAAAGTTAATGAAATAAATAAAGTATTATGTGTCTCATGCCATATGGTCATGGAGTTCGCTAACACTTTGGACGACTACGTTATGTTCTCAGAGTAACGGAAAAGATCCAGAAAAGCATCAAGAATCTTCAATTAATAAGACACTGCAGACAGCAGTTTAACTCATAATTCCTGACTTTAAATGGTCTGTCAAAAATGATACCTCGAAGGACACGCCCCGACAAAAATGCAATGCCGAGTAATCATATTTCATCACCCAAGCGAACCCAAGCGACGGCACATCGAGGCGGTATAGCACCACTTGAACAACAAACTTGTCATTCGACACGCAAGTGTCGATCGGGTGAACCTCGTGGACAGAGATGCGACAATGCTCAATTCCCACTAGAATCAGAACCAGAGCGACACAACTCAGGCAGCGAGCGGGAAACCGACGCTCCGTATACTTACCGGTCACAGAAAGTGGGATGGCATCTGAGCGCAGAACAAGCAGAATATCAAATTTAAAGAGTGAAAAGTAATACTTTCTGTCTCATCCAGTCGGCGTTTCCAATAATGCGTCTCAAACTCAACCGCAACGATAGCACGCCCGGATCCCCTAATATGGCCCCAGTACTCATCGGGCTGTGCCTAATGAGTCACTTCATAATCACACTGGCTCACTCACACAGCAGTCTCCGCACCAAAGCCTCACATTCTCAAGGATCGGCTGCTCGATGGAATCTACATCCACAGACCTCAACACAAAAGCCTCCATCCACAGCAAAAAAACACGAACACGTCCGCCGGGAATCCAACCCAGACACAACCGCCGCATACACAAACATCTAGTATCTCGCACACACCTCAAACCCGCCCAATGCGGATCCAGTCCTCAGCATCACCGTAGAACTGCCAAACTTCCACTTATGTCAGAGCCCCGGGATGCATGCGATTACCCATCACAGTGGCTACGCTACGACGCCAGCATTTCAGACCTGCCCCAACCAGACATGCCATGCAGACTGCCTCTGATCCTTTCAGTGAACAAACTCCCGCCAACGTACCCTAGGACCCGACTGCTCACAGCCACAGCACCACATACCTCAATCCAAATCCTCAAACATGTGAGACACTATGATCACGATATCAGTTCAAGATACCTGTGCTTGGCGGCAAGCGAGTTGAATCAAGGACATTCAAGAATCCATCAGAGAGCCATCCAACAAAGTATGATATTACCATGTCGCGCAACCAATCACACAGGTCGAAATAAAATCTGTGTCCACCAACTAGGCCACACCTAGATGCTTAATGCAAACTCACGTATACCCAACTCAGCTCAGCCTCATAAAAGGTACCATCGTATTCCCTAATCCAGCGACAACTTCTCAATCTGTTCCTCATGTATAAGCCCAAAACGTCCAGCCGGTCGGCCGGGGACCCCCTGTTGGCGCCGACCGAATTAAATCACTTCCCGGTCAACTGAACACGGAGCGAGACGCGTTCTATCCATGATAGGGGAGACCACCCCACGCTAATCTCACGGCCTTGACAAATCTACTGCGACACTACTGGCTAACTGGCGTCCCTTAACCGTCCCACGGAACACACGGACTAACACATCATCTGGGCGCCAGCACTGTCGAAAGCCATAATGTAAGGGTTACGCGAGCCTACCTTGCCTCCCGACCTATATGATCACTCGCACCACTTATATTTATGTCGCAACTGCACTGATCGATTGCACGGACTGGCCCTACCATCAGCACCTACAGCCCCTCATACGACTGACATGTCCTCCCAATGGAGACTCTCTATGCTCTAGATCCGCAGACATTGTCACCCTTTCTGACTGGTACGCGACCAAAAAACAACACGACCTGCACATATATATTGGAAATCATCGACCGTCCAATTTTGATCAGCCAATCGCATTCAACACACACATGTCTCTTCAGGAGTGCGCTAACACCGCGGAAAGTCTGGATAAATCCGTTAAAACATAGAATAGCTCAAGACTTTAAAAATATACAATGTAGTTGCCAAACACGGAGCCTCGAAATACTACCGTAATATGAAATCTAGACTGTGCCGTGGTCAGATACCCTTAATATTGATTATAGAACTGCTTCTATATTTACCCATTGAGCATAACGCTAATCAAATACACATCCGTATTGGCGAAGCTCGTTAACATACTAAAAGCAACATTCGGCTCTGTAGAGCACCAACCGGAACAACACAGTCCCCACGCACAAGTAGGAGTCTCGAACCTTGCGATGTGTCCATCACCCCCCCCTCCATTACTTAGAAGGATCCCGCTGCCTACCTCCAACTGCACTCAGGATAAACCATACTGACTTCCCCTTTGATACTACTGGTGACCTACTCCGATCCCGCCGAGGCAATAAATATCATCGTGCGGAACTGGACTATGCGGAGCGGACACTAGGTCCCGGATATACCAACTCACCAAATAATCCCCCTCAAACTCCGATTCGCAAGGCCAATGATTCTCAATGCATGCCATGGAACGAGAGTAATATCAACCTCCGCTTATGAACCATCGCCACCCCACCCCGTCGGCAAACACCCCCTTCTTTAGCCGATACGCCTGATGACTCAAATGGACCAATGCTGTTCTAACATGTTCTGATAGTAGGACGTCTCCACCACATTGGTTCCATTGACCATCAAGCTGGAGTTAACGGAAGCTGCACACGACCTCCCCACAGGTTAAGGGCACTCCGCGAGCTTGCGTCCTGGAATAGAGCACGTATTCTGCGCCACACAATTCCACGAGCTCGCCTCTGAGCTAAGGACTAGCAGCCCTGGAGGCTTAACGAGCTTATGAATGTGCCCTGAAAAAGGCCAAGCTGAATACTCCCTGCAAGCATCCCAGCTTACGGCACACTGTCACCCCCCTAATCGCTATAGCAAGTAATAGAAGTTGAAAACATAAACAGCGCAATATGTCCAACAGCCGACGTTAGTTCCGTGGACTTCCATAAAAGGCTCCCGCTCCCGCCCGTACGCTCTCAACAAGAGGTGAGGACCCACGGCGAAACGATAGAGGACCCCCTCTGCGAATATCAGATAAACGCAACAGGGCTGGCTATTTAAAGAGCACAGATTTGTAGTTTGCTACCTAAAGGCCTCTCACGCCCTCAACACAGTTGCCCTATACCTACAAAGGTTAGGACAGGTGGGTAATGCACTTACTTACCCCCCCATGACAAGGTCTGTGACTCCAAGATAACCAAGCCGACCTAGCAAAGGTATGGCGCCCTCACATTGGATCCCAGTCGCATGGGTGACTCCAACCCCTGACAACTTTCCCCCTCTCCAGCCAACCCGCCCATGCCCGATAAAACCCCTCCTAACTTGCGTCATCGGCCCCCTGAGTAAACGACTTGCGCCATAAAACTTATCAAGCCTAAACCGTGGGAAATTTCACCCCATAAGTAACACGGAGTATCCCGCCCAAGCACTCACCTAGGCATACTATACCTCCCAGTCTCGGCGCGGTTGTACTTCTTGAGCGGGGCACTTAACATATCTAAGAACCCTTAGGAAGGGATTCCAAAAGCGAATTTCTACAGAAGTTGGAGGGACACGGGTGCACTCAACAGTCAATTTCCAATTGCATCTCCATCCCCGTCTAAGATTAACGTTGAAACAAGGCTTCTCCGAAGTCCGCAGTGCCCCTCAGCGACGAGAGACTCAACTAGCACTCGCACCCGCTCTCAATCGCTGTAAGACGCACCTTTAGTCAGAGCTGCCCTCAGACGGTCGGTGTTCCTTGTAATACTGTGTCGCACCTTCTCGGGAATTCGCCTTGGAAGAGGGGGTCACTCATCTTAGGCGATACACCACCCATCGCTAACCTCCCCTTCCTACCTAAGCCGTCCCGATCCAATCGCACTATAGGACCACGGCGGTGCGCGGGGCCCCGGCTCCGTAGCGTGCTCGCTACCCGGCTGTAAAATAAGTCCACTAACAAATTGCCCTACATGGTGGAGGAACGAAGCTCAAGATGCTCGCTCCACGTCCACAGCGCAGTAACCGGCCCCGCTTCCCTAGGCTGCTCCTCGGGAGCCTAGTCCCCCCCGTCATATACCATCTTCAACGGCACCCAGCATACAGCTTGAGCCGCGAAGGCTCCCGTGCTCCGTACCGTAACGCGGTCATTAAGAGCCATCAAACTGTCGATTTCACTCAACTGTCCAGGACAAATCTCGCGCGAAATGCCATCTTCTCAGCCGCGCCCCATATAGATTCTGCTCGAAAGGTATCGCCTCCCAGGCTCTAAACCCACAGGTTGCAGTTTCAGCATCCACCGTCTCCCCTCTCTCCATGGCGCTGTAACATCTCCGTCCCATGAGGTGAGCAAGCTAAGCCTTCAGCGGGCGACCCGCCCCGAGCGCAACACGCCGCACCCACATTCAAGGCTCAACTGCCGCACACTGAAAATGGGAGCAATGCCGAGCATCAGCACGACCGCAACTTATATATGAGAGCAAGAAGACGGCACCCGATGTCGCACTAGACATAAAACTTCAAGTTCTTTCCCCTTGAGCTCGATCCAGTTAAAATAACATTAGCACATGATAAGGTATTAATAACAGCTTAAAGGATAATCGCTATTTAAAACAGAGAACAGCACGTCCCATATTCATACAATCATAGGGAGAGAAATAGCATAGCTCAATATCACAGCTAAGGGATAACTTACTTAAAACAGCTTCGCTAACCGAATGTGCAGCAAACAATCAAGTCTTATTGTCCCGCTTTAACGAGAAAAACCTCCACGAAAAGACACCACCTACATACAGAAGCCGACCGAAGATTCCATTAAGCTTGGCAGCTAGCACTCCGAGCGAACTGTCACTTGACAAATATCCAGGAACGCTCGGAGCCCTCAGGTGGATGGCACTATTTAGTGAGGTACCAGTCAAGAGGAACCTCGCAGAGGTGTTCATTGACATTTAGGTTTCCTTCAAATCCATAATGTCGACTTACACTCCTATTAAAGAGGCACTTCGGGCGTTACTGAGCCTAGCAAAGAGCAGATTGTGTGGCACCCTCCCACGTCCACGGTTCCCAGCAACTTTCATAATTATAGCACATCATCCAATAACATAAGAGATAAATAGGACGACTTGTGGTAAAAAATAGATAACTCGACACTACATAACCCTCCGTCATGTTTTGGATATAATGCGTGTTTTCGACGTAAATACACAACCTCAAAATATAGCTATCATTTATATGATGCGATGTAGCAAGAATAAACATCATATACATTTCAACATCTTCTCACTGATTTCCACCTTTGTGTTTTCCCTATGCGCATACCAACCCAACAATAAATCTAGGATCAGCAGCAAAACACTAGGCCTAATCACCAGATTCATTCAAAATAAGTGGCCATACCATAGACAGAATTATTTGGATGTCAGTGCTGTACTTTAGGGTGGTAGTTTTGCCTAAGTCGACACAGTACGCATGAAAGTTATACACATGAAGCCACTTATCCGCACACAACCTATCCATCTCTTAACCGTTAAACTTCTTGTAGAAATCAAGAATCACGCTAAGCGAGCTCGGATGAGGCTAAGCAGGGCGCGACCACATCTCTATTTAGCAGCATGATGGATCTAAGTATAATATATAGACCCTTTCTGCCTATGAATTTGATTAATCATAACTAACCTTAAGCTACGTGAGATATTCTCCTACAAAGATTCCGAACTAGTATTACTAGACATTATCCTTTGTGGAAAATCCTTTTCCCGGATCCCCCAGCTCACACCGAGCCACGGGCACGCAAGCAGGGTAAACACCCCTTACCTTGGGGACAACATTTGGTGGTGTCCCCACAAACCCCTACCACTTTCTCCCCCACTTGGATAAATATCCCTCCTAATTTTAAGCCATTCATCACCCAGGGAACCATACACCTCTTTCCTTCGAAACACCACTAGCAGATAAACCATTTACACCTCACTAATAACGAGGCGGATTCGTCCTACCCAAAGGGCCACCGAATTTCTTGTCAAGAACTTTAGAGCGCGGTTCAAAATTCTCCAGTGGGAAGGAGTTAGATACCCTCCCACCAACCCCGCTCACCCTGACTTTCTTAACTGGAGGGGGTCCATGAGAGAGATATCACACATTTTCGTCAACTAAAGAACTTTACACTTAGGGAGATCGTTATTCTCGCATCTCAATAGATTTAAAACCAGCTTTACTTTCGGGTATTCTATTTATTTTCCCTTAACGAACGAATGTTGGGAGGATTTTTCCCCCTGTCCTACAAGGGCGTACTACATATCACAAAACTCCCCACTACGTTACTCAAAGACCTACTTGGTCATAAGTGGGGACTTTAACTAGATGCCATAATAACACCTCGAAAAATACAATAAGTTAATCTGCCACCCCACTCGGATTAGCTTTTCTGGAATCTCCGGTCCCCTACTAGGGATGAGTGAGTGTCCAAGGTCCATCCTGCTCATGTAGGGAAACTTCTCGCCACTTCACAAACCATAACACTAGTAATCCCCACCCTTTGGAGATACCTGCGGCGGTTTCCCGGCCTAGATTAATAAAGAATAAAAACTTGAAAAATGGATCCCAGTAGAACTCCACAGTCCAGACTAATTTAGGGGGAGATCCAATAGTTCTATAAAACTATACAATTATTCTGCATTATAATTTTCCTAAATATTTTGGAGGAAACCCTATAAATTTCGAAGGAATACAATTTACACCTCTACTTGGTTGATAACATTCGACAACTCTCCCCTCTTTGCGTTCGTTCCACTTACTAAACTGTAAGGACTATATCGTTAGAGAGTTTCCCAGCATATCCACTTTGTTAACGCTTTGGGAAGGATCCCCTTTCTTAAGATCCCCTACTCTGGACACCGCTCCTATCCTTCCTTGCATGTGGAAGATACGTCCACCGCCCGGACCATCTTACAAGGGTGTTGGTTTCATCAAACAGTATCTATGTCGACTCTCTTTGACCTGGCGACAATTTGCCGCCCTAAGGAGGTTTACGTAAAATGGGGCTTCAACTAAGAAACCCCACAGCTCAATGAAGAGGGAAAGATTACCAAAGTTTTCTACATATGTAAAATTTAATTTGCTAAGCGCTGGTAATACGGAGAAAGGGGATCCCTCCCTTCTTTTTCCAACCGAACCCCACTGGACCCTAGGATAACCCTGGCGTGTTTTATCACTCTTCCATATCGAATACGACGTTCGTCCCTAGAATAATGCTCGGACGAATTCAAGTTGTCCCATACATGGAGATCTATCCGCCACCTGTTTCCTCCCTCCAGCCCTTTTGGTCCCTGCCGGGGTGAGAACGAAAATTCCTCACGTTATTATCCCCCCACGTTTCAGGGCGCTCCACACACGTCTGGCATTGTAACATTCTTCTGAAACACCTAAAGGTAAACTGATTGGATAAGCACTAAGAGAATTTGTCCCCTCTCTATATAATAAGAGCAACTCAAGCAATTCCCTAATAACCTTTAGAAAACAACCCTTCACACATCCGTGAGTCCTTATAACGCCTCCTCACTGGATATAGATTTTAGTACACTCACCAACTCCCCCTTAATCTGTTGGGCATATCATTTTATTCCTCTCCGGTTGTGTTTTTACCCCAGGTTCAGAGCGTAAAGGGTCGTTACTCACTGATACACGCGGCGTAATCTTTGCGAATCACTTTTGTATGTTTTTTGCCATCTCAACCACACACTATTGTTTTTTCCTTTACTCCCTTAAGTGCAGACACACTAAGCGTCACCGTATTTGTAGAGGAATATCTCAGTCCCATCTGAGAAAATTCCTCCCTCTTTTAGTTCTAACTATATCACTCTATATCAACATCCCTTTAGAGGAGATCCAAGGAATACCTTTTTTCTAAACCAGGATCCTTAAAAGCGTCCACCCCCCCCAGAGAAGAATCACGTGTCACCTGTCGGCCTACTAGGCCTGGGCTCCCTCTAGGGTTTCCCTCCCGTTAATCCCTCCCACTCTAGCCCGGGTTCCTATAAGGTCCACCGCAAACTCCCACCATCCATAATCCCTTATTTTGGTGGGATCCCCTCTTGATCTAGGTTTCACCCTCCCTAACTGGATCCCCCCCTAGTGTTACAAAATTACCTTTTTATCTTGTGACATCCGCCATCCCCCTAAGAATAATATTCGACTGAATCTTTAATGGGCTAAACAAATGGAATAGTTCCCTTCGCAAGATCCCCAATCTTACCTCAAGCCACCTCCTACCCTGGAATTCTTGGGATCCCCCCAACTCCCTCTTAATTCTCAGAAACAAAATAACCATCGGGGCTCCACCCCACAAAGTCTAAGTCTTTTTGGGTCCTTAGGGGTGCCACACCCCATCCGGAGCCTGGAGAATTTCCCTTCTAGACCCAACCTCAAACCTTAGAGCGAGGAGGCATCCGGATCAGAGTTTCCGCTTTCCACTCGCTAGCTTGGAAGGAGTCCCTTTAGTTTCACTCTAAAGCTCGGAGGTGAATTGCTCCCTTATCACCTGCCTTGAACCCGTCACACTCCCGGACTCCGCAGAGTGAGGCGCGCTTTCCCCGTCAGCTCCGCACATTCTCAACTCAGTGTATTTATCGCCCACTCCCTATTTTTAGTAGTATGAGTTATGGGAAATTTCACGACCGCTCTTTCCCTCGCAGTAACTCTTCTTGTGTCTTTCACTCATGGTATTTTTGGCCATTGAAGCACACTCGACCAAAAATAGTGGTTAAAAATGTAAAAGAAAATACACCTAGAATCTACCAGCACCCATCGGGCAAATGGTGGTGATGCCCCTTGGAATATTGGTCATCCTAAACCCTTTCTCTTCTTTAAAAAGGGGGCGCTACGCTCGAAATGAACAAGTTGAGCTCAAATCAAATATTTTATGGTCATTCGTTATCATGATTAAAGTTTCCTCCATAAAGAGATAGAACCTAGGTTGGCTGTTCATGTTTTTGTAGTGTACTATTTTTAACCTTATCTATGTTGGTTTTATGTGGTTTTAATTTTAATATTCGACAGTAGGGGGGTGGAATTTTATTCTATTTTTCAGCAAGTGACCATCCCCCCAGCCCCTTGGCGGAGAGGAGGAGAAAAGCACACCTGACCTACCAGTCCCTCAACCGAACCAAAGACCAGGGTTTTGGTCCCCAGCAAAAAATTAATTTTGATTAATATGAAAATAGTGTTCTTTAGATGTTAATTTTTGTTTAATGTCCCCCTGAATATTATGGCGGTATATGAGTTTTATCCCTCGGTTATTTAGCTAACATAAAACTTAAACAAAAAGTGCCCCGTCGCCCGGCTCCTTATCATGAATTTGGCTGGGTAATTTTTTTGATTTGAGGATTTACTATTAATCGACAATAATACTTGGACATATGCTATTAGTCCCCCGACTTACACCATTTCCGTGTTGTAAAATATAAAAGGATTGATATGTTTTAATTAGTTGTTTCTTTGAAAAAGGCTGTAAATGTTGGCAAGCATCATCCGTAGAAATATAACCATAAATTTTTTGTCTAAGTGCTTAACAGCAGAGTTTTTTTGTGTATATGGCGGGCCCCACTCGTTGTGTTCTACAGGGCCAACCCCTCGTCGCGTTATAGTTTGTGGTTTGGATAGGAAGCTTTGTTGAATTGCCAAGGTGACCCAAACAAACTAGGATAGTTGTGGGTGGAGAGTTCACCCTCAGAGGCCTCCATAACTTTCAAGGCCCCCCCTCTTTTGGTTAGAATTTTTAAAACTATTTTTCCCCATATGATTTTGGTTTTGCCCTAACCTAGGGAGCCCCCTGGTAACCGCGCCCAGGCTTTAATAGGTTGCTCTTTTCTCTCCCACTCGCCCCTTGGGATCCACTCAGTAAGAATTTATATTTAAAATACGGTTTTTGTCTGTAAAAAGTCAAAAGGTTATGATGGTGGCCTTAATTATTGCTCGGCCACTAAATTAATTTAATGGCCAATTATGGTTCTCCAAGGGTACTTATGTATTAGTTGCTTTTTCTAGGCCCTGAATGGATACTTTGGCTAGAAAATCGGGAGGAATGGAGTATTATGATATGGGCCCCGCCCCGACAAAAAATTGTCTTTTGTTGTTTTCCCTAGATGGACCCACCCCAAGGGGGGGAAGGTTTTTACATGAAATCCTATAGTTGTAAAAGGCAAAGGTTTTCCCGGGTAATCAAGTAAGTCCTCACAAAAAAGCCCCACCCCACACCTAAACTGGAAGAATTTTACATTGGTCCCCCCGCAAGGGCAAGTAACCCAGACCCAAGGAAAAGAACGGGCCGGGTTTAATTAGGAAACAAGTGTTCCACTACACGTTTGGCGCCCAAGCCCTTCCTGGGTTGTTTGCTGTGATTCCAGTTGGCAGGAGTTGAAGAGTTGGTGTATGTATTTATGACAGTTACATTTATTGATTCCAGCAATGAAGAGTAGTTATAGACAGTTTGAGAACCTCATCCAACATAACCCCGGCTTTGGGTTTTTGTGATACTCCTAGCAATTGAAAGAGATGTGCTCAAGGTAAATGAAAATTAGTTTAGCCATTTAAATTGATCAAACTAGAAATTCCGGCCTTCAAGTTTAGGAATTATGTATAGGTTAATGACAGTTTACCTTTGGTAAGGCGCCCAAAACGGCATTGATACAGAACAGGGCTGTTTCCTTAAAGGCGAGACCCGTGCCAAGAAAGTGTTGTGAAAGGATAGATATTGACAGTATCACCAGGGAAGTTCCTTGGGAATAAAATGGGGCCCCCAGAAATCCCCAGCATCCGGAACAAAAGTGTAAGTGTAACAGAGATACGTGATCTATTTACCACCATCAAGATCGATTCCACAAGTGAAGATGGTAGGTATAGTTGTACTATTTTAACCCTCACCAGGGATGGATGGTCACAGCAGATCACCCAACAAGAGGAAATGAAGAAAGAAGGGGCCTAGGTAATCTTTCCTTTGGGTGATCATTCACAGGACTATCGTTCGTAGATCAACGCCCCCTGTAGCTTAAGTTTAGCCTGCCAACCAGCAGCGTACGGACATAACACTCCGTTTATCTGTTTTTTAATTTTTACATGATGATACATGGCGTATGCCCACAATGATGAAAAAAACGAAAGAGGTATAGGTTAATTGAAAGTTACCATTCCGCCCGGACCCTATGAAGTTTACTGCGCCTTTTTACTTATCGTACAGATTCTCAGACAATGGTGAATGTTTATGTTGTATTTGTGCTCTCTCATCTCTCCCCCCCCTCTGAACTTGGGAAAAAAAACATTGGGGTAACTAGCTTATAGCTGATTGTCTTTTATCCATTTGGTGGGCCTGTTCTTCGTTTGGCGGGTCCCCGACTTCAAAAGGCGGTGTGTGTCATAAAATGCGAACAAACCCTTCCCTTTTTTTGCCCTAATATCTCCAACCAGAAGCTCGTCGTAGAGACAACAACGGAACATTTTGCCAATTGTATTATAATATAAGGAATCAACTGTGTGTCAAAAAGGCAAACAATTGTTTTAAGCTCAGTGGTATCCCAAATAACAAAATAATTAAGGGTTAACCAGTGTCCATAAAACTATAATGGAGGGGGGTAAGTATCATTGAATAATGACCCCTAAAGAAATAAGAGGTGGTTGTTTCGGGTGAATTCCTCCTTTATATAAATATATCTTTTTCTCAGAACCACCTTAGGGTTTGCACGTTAATTAAGTTTTTATCACCCCGTGTATATAGGAACTTTATAGTAAATATATGTAACCCCTTCCTAGTTCTTGTTTCACGCAATGTGACCACTTGACAAGGCCACCAACTTAGCGGAGAAAGCGTCCATTATTTGGTATTAATTTTGAATGCCTTTTCCATTGATGGGAGGCGCCTACCTGCCTTTAGAACAGTGAGCTTTTAATAGTGTTTGTGATCAAATGGATTGTGTGTATGATGTTTGTCCATCATCTCGGTTGCCCGAATCCAAAGGTTGTGATATTTATTCGTGTTTATCCCCTTTCGTCATGTTTTTAATTGCTAATCTGGTTTGCAAAAGGAAATGTTTTCGGTCTAGGGGCACTGAATAACGCTATTTGAAAATGGTTTTTTTGGGGACCCTGGGGGTGGAACGTGTGTCGAGATTGGGGCCCGCCATCCCTGAAATTCCACAATATTCTGGTTTATTCCGACCAGACTACTTCCCGAAAAAATATATCGCCTACCCATGAATTGACCATGACTAACCCGCCCCCACTTTTTAGCCACAAAAAGACATGGGCCGGGCCTAGGATCTTCATTTAGCCACATTAGGCGCCCAGAGGATAAGTGGACCACTCAGAGAAGGGAGCATCATTTCGGATAATATATCCCACCCCTAAAAATATTATGGAGTGGCTACCAGCCCCTTTTATTTAGTGAATCCTGGGGGTTGTTGAACGGGTATTAGAGCACACAGATAGGTAGGTATTGCAAGAACATGGAAGCTTAGAAATGAAACGTTTCCTTGAGCTGATTTAACGTATTTATAGGGCACTAAGAAAAAGAAAAAGAGGACAACGGCTATATGTAAATGTTTTTGCTGCTCCTAATTTACCTATCTTGTTAAATGGGCGCCCTCGACCACGACTGAATCACCTGAAAGAAAATTGAAGACTCTATTATTTGCAACTACGCCAGACCTTTTCCCTTTGAAAGAAGCGCCCGACAGAAAGCCCTTTTTTTTATTTGAAAGCCAAAAAAACTATGGCGACACATTAAATAAAATAACCCAAATTTCTAAATGCAATTCTCAGGCCACCGGAGCAAAACAATGGGAGGGGGAACCAAACTCGGAGAAGAGCCCAGTTCAGGCCACAAAGGATCACGCGACCTCCATATGTAGTTTTTTTGATCTGAGACTAGCAATAACTAAACCCGGTATATATATCACCGATCGTGATAAATGCACCCTCGTTTTTCTTTTTTTCAAACAAAATATTAAAGATCACAATGAGGTTTTCGTCATATGTTGGAGTGGGGTTTTTGGGGTTCCAAATGATGTACCTTAATCATGTGCCCAGCACCTCTTAATAGCAAAGGTTGTGTTTATAAATGGTAAATTAAAAGTTTTGATAGCGGCTTATGTTTGATGGAAAATTTGTTTCAATATTCCCATGTAAGTGTATGTTCACCGTGCCTTGGGTCAGTAAGTCGCGTGTTTTTGAGACTTATCACTATGGAACCATTAAAAAATTAGTTATTTATCAGTTTAAGCATCCATTAATACATTAAAAAATATTATGGTCTTAACAACTCTTGTCGGGTTTCAGTGATATCTTTTGTCGCTGGTTGTTATTACAGGGTGATGTGAATCAAACTTGGTATAAGCAGGTACGGTTGCCACAAAAACAGGAACTTAATTAGCCCGGTAAAGTATATTCTGTAGATTTAAATTTGATTCGACCTAAGGCTTATATATTCAACCCCTTTTTTAGAGAATTTAACTTTGATAGTAATATCTACACTCAATGAAACCAGGTATCAATGGGAAATTTCCTTATTATTTTATATTAAATAGAAAGCATTTCATTCTCTTCGTTTTGGTTAGATATGACATATTTACTGCAAAATTTCATATATATGTTGGCACATATCGTCCATTATGTGCCCTGTGGTCCCACCAGATAACTTAAATGAACTGATCCTTTGTTCCCCAAGCTCCCCTGACAGAACAGCACCATCGGTTTTTTATAAAAGGTATTGAATGGTATAAAGAGTTCTTCTCGTATAAGAACTATAATGAAGACTATGATTGTTCTCAGCTGCGATTTAAATGGTGGTGGCCGCCCCATGCGGGATGGCCCAAGCCCTTATCATGTGAGGGGGGGGTTGTTTCCTCCTATGTTTGTCCCGGATCGCAACCCTCTTCTTTGCAGATCGCACGAACTGCCATTGGGCTTTGGACAACCCAATTATATAATTATGGACTGTCCATATTAGGAGAGTATGAGGAAACACAGACTAGGGTCCACTAACTGACATCAAAGGGCAAACCGCATGAAGGGGGCATTGTCCCTTAAACGGAATTTTGGTCCCCTCCCGAGGCTTATAACACAAATTACTAAACCTCTATCACTCCGGGTCCGCCCTTCGGCCTATCAATTTTTCCATTACACTTGTAAGTACCCATAACACAAATGCAGATTATATTTGTGGATAGAATTGTGATTGGTAATGGTGAAGAAACAACCATTTTGCCCCACAAGTTGTGGGGTGTGCCTCCTGGTTTGTTTTTTTAAGCTCCAAATTGTTAAGCATATATGTGAGTAACTAAGCTAATTAATATCTGTGTGCGTGTGAGTATGAGAAGTGAAGGTAATGTTATAGTTTAAGTAGAAGGTTTGGACTTGTTTCCACCATCAAATTACATAAGTATATAAAAAGGTGTTTTTTCAATCTCCTTGGACCTAATAAATCTCTCGATACCGTTTTACCAATTAGTTGTGGACGCCAAAAAAAATATAAGTCCACAAGAGCGCAGGCAACAATTCTGGGGGTGAATAAAGAAATGTTATCTCGTTATCCTTTTTGAAGCCACAGTCAAATAAGGATTCAGGCACAAAGCGGAAATAAAGGTTGACACACAATCTAACCCTTATCCATTCATATCAGCTCTACGTCTTAGCCTCGCTCCCCACGGGTCAATAAGTATTTGTTTTCGTGCCAATAGAGGATAAATTAGACACGTAACTGAGAAAAACACTTTGTGGGCCGTCGACTTTCCCATTAGCTAAAAGTGAACACACTCCTTACATAACCAACCAGCCAGTTTCGATACAAAGAGAAAGCGTGGCGGCGTCCACGCTTTATCTTTGATGTTCCCACCAGGAAAAAATTTGGTATCCCAGGGCCCCCCTGCCCATAAAAAAAGCCGCCTCAAATGATACCTTTAGTTTTTCCAAACAAAACCTTCTGGGATCCAACATTCATTATAAGAATTTAAGGGAAAAAAAGAAATAGAAATCTATATGACAAAACAGCTTTAACAATATTGGCAGAGCAGTTAAAAGAATTTGGTCAGCACCCCAAACACTCAAAAAAAAACCAACAATAAGAGGGAAATTTTTGGGGAAGGAACCAAAGATAAAAAGCAAAAATAAACGGTAAGAAAGAGACAAATTCAATAAATTGCAAAGCCGCCCCCAAATTCTGCTAGTGTTGTAAACTTTAACTAGCCCCACAAATTGTCTAACTACGTTAGAAAGAGGTGGTTAGGAGAATTATAATTTGGCGGCGGCAGGGGTTATTGCTTATTTTGATTTTTTCTATTTCTCATAAAATAGTTAATAATATGGACAATATATGGAAAAAGGCAAATAGAAAATGTACCTTGTGATTGTCTGTATTTGTAGTTTTGTTGGCCCACAGGGTACCTTGATGGGAAGAGTATTCATTTGGCACCGCGCCCAACAAGGGACATCAGAACCAAAAATAAATGACTAACCTTTTTAAAATTCGGCCACTCCCAAATAAAGAGCCACAGGGAAAATAAAAGGGGCAAATAATTCTGTTAGGTTTGAGAAGGGGTTCGGTTTCTTAGATTTTTTATTCATTTCAGTGCCCGCATTGGGATAAATGACATATAAAAAACAAGCGCCGCGAACCAGAGTCATGAGTGGTAATTAATTACGAGTGGGGGGTTTATTTCATATACTCCTACAACCCACCAATAGTTGTGACTTTTCTGGCTATCCCCCTCGTGTCATCTCCACCGATTGGAGATGGCGTGTTTAGTGCTTTCCCTTCTAAATGTGGTCAACTTTTATTGATCAAAGGTAAGATTATACCGAAAGGGTTGGTAGTAACAAAGAGGAGTGCTAATACGAAATGGTTCGGTTTTTGGGATACCCTTTCTCGAACAATGTCCAGTGTCCAAACAAAACAAAGCCCCAAAGTTTTCCGAACAGTTATTCATGTTCCTCTGTGTTTTTGATATTACCGGGGGCGCCTCTATAATGAAGAAAAATGTTCTTATATTAGTCACAAATTTATTTTATTTTTTTTTTGTTGTAAGTTGTACTGTTAAGTACTTTTTTCAATCCCCCCCTTTTATCCAGTATAACCCCACCTTATTTTGGTCCCCTAAGAGCAACCACCCTAACAACTCAAGGAGGTACTTTTATTTTTTGTTATATTAAACAATGATATTCGGAAACCCTGAAATATTCATCATCTAGGTGAAAACAATGTTTTACATTTCCTTAACCCATTCAGCCACCACTTGTCTCCAGCGGTTATCTTGTCATGTTTAGATCTATACATGCGGATTTTTGTTGCCAGCCCTTTGCTGCCCACACATCAGTTATGATACAATACGTATGGGGAGGTCATTTTTAAGAACGCAAAAAGTGGGGCTTGAAGTGAAGCCCCTTATTTTGAGTCCAAGCCTCCTCAGTACTAATATACCCCGCCTAGGGCGAACAACAAGAAAGTATCTGATAGTGCTGTTACCTCCCCTCGTATCATATCGCATTCACACACAGCTTGTCTTCATCTTTGTATAAGCTGGCGACTTAAAAACATACTTCCTAATTACTTCTGAATCAGCAGTTTGGCGCAGTTTCAGATATTTATCTCTAGTTCCTTATAATTTGTATTGAAAGAATTGGTTTTTTTTGGCGCCCAGCCCACACTTTGGTATTTTTTGTTGAAACATTTAGAATTCACAAATCTTAACACAATTTATTGCCTGTTGAAATTTCGGTCAATATTATGGTTTTGTTTTTTAATGCCCACCTACCCTGAAAGTTCCTATGAGACTCCGGCGACTTTCAGTTTCCTCGGTCAATGATGTGGGAGTTTTACCTCCGAGGGTTTGTGTGGGTTTTGCTATAAAAACATTGGATTGTGCTGACCCTTGCTGTTCGATAGATCAACAGATGGCCCCTAATAATTGTCTATATTTATACTTGTTTATTTTATTACAAAATTGTATTATACATTTGGCAAATCAATTCTTCCATTCGTCTTTTATTGGCCAGAACTAGACGCTCTTTACTTTCTGCGATGCATCTTATACAGTGGTGTTACAATCCTTTGTGAATTTCAACGGTTGAAGCCAAGCTTGGGGACCAAGGTCATTGGCGTGGGGTTCGAGACCACCTAAGCGCAGCACAATGGGGCTTTAGTCTGTGGCCAAGGGGGTGCGATCTGAGCAAACAAAGAGTGGATAGGGGTTTTTTTCTATGCCCAATGAAATGGAAGAAAGTTATCATGCTGCGCGTCGATCTCCCCATCGC
>CAJDSM010065987.1:0-10963 GCA_903981925.1 Ostrea lurida | reverse complement strand
AGTAGTCGACAACCTCTATTAAAGATAAAATAGCCCATTACAATGAATTTGTCTGACAGAACAAGTTATTTTTTGACCAGTTGTGTTATCATTTTCAGCTCCTCCATCTTATGTTTACAGTTTACGGGGACAATCGTCACGAAGAATGATAAATTGGAAGACGGTAAGGAGGATGAATTTAACCCTACGTATCTATATTTCAATTTTGAAACTAGCGCACAGCCAATGTGAGGACTGGCATTAAATGATGGCAGGCCTTAGACTTCCGAGAATTTTATTCATACCATACATGTATGTTCAATTGTAATACAGTTACATAAATTCATTTTGTGCTGCATGCATCATCATTTATAATACAAATATCAAACTGGTCGCGGTACGATAGAGCATTTGCTATATATATTGTTGTTCATTATTTTATCATAACCTTGTTATTTGACTTTATCTATCTTTTTGATAACCACTCTTTCATGATTTATGTACAAGTATATGAACTCTGTATTCTTTGTATGCCCTCTGGGACCAAACCTGGAAATAAATAAAATGCTTACTTTCTTATTACTTCGCTTTGTGAGAGTTAGAGCACGGCTCGTGCAAAGGTATGGTTTGCTCCTTTATAAAATGCTCGGCATTTAGAGATGGGAATCATGGGTCTTTCAAATATGAACTTAAAAACAAGCATTCTGAGAGTATTGCATAGCAATACAGTCCCCTACCGATTACGCAAATTATTGGACTGCAACAATATTCTAATTTCGTTATGTAGGGTAACCCCGTTTACTTTGTTTCGACTACAGGCTCACGGCGGGTGTGACCGGTCCGCAGAGGTTGCTTACTCCTCCATGGCACCTGATCCTGCCTTCGCTTTCGTCGAAGGTCCGTGTTGCCCTACACTCGATTTTGTATGTGTTTTTTGGACTATGATTACGTTTGATACTTTTTTACTTCGCCATTTTATATGTAGGCTATTTCATACTTATGGTAAAGGGAGATATTGGTGAGCCTGGATGGGAGAAGGGTTATATCTTAGTGAAAAATGAAAATATTAAATCAAAATCTGATTTTGTTCTGTAATATCTGCAAGAATAGAGAAAAAAGTGCGGAAAACTGATAATTCATGACATTTTCTAAGTCCAACGGCCATAACTCAGTGAAAAATGAATGGATCGAAACCAAACTCGAACTTGAGCTGTAACTTGATATGGCAAAGCAATGTACCAAACATCAAATGAATATCTGCAAGCAGTGAGAAAAAAAAGTTCGGCAAACAGATAATTTATGATTTTTTTTCAAGTCCAAGGGCCATATGAATGGATCGAAACCACATTCAAATTTGATCTGTAACTTGGTATGGCAAAGCAATGTACCATATCTGCAAGCAGTGAAAAAAAAGTGGAAAACTGATTTACCGGACTGACTGACGGACGGACAGAGTGCAAACCTAAAGTCCCCTTCGACTTCGTCGGTAGGGGTCTAATAAAGATCCCTTATCGCGGCAGGCATTGTCCCGCCAAAGAACCCTTCTTGCAACGGCCCTTCGAGCAATGGATGAAAATGGTCAAAATTAAAAGTGAAATCCTTTCAACACATTATTTTCTGCACAAATGATAAGTCTAGGCCTAAAATAAAATATTGTTTGTTTCCCCAATCCCGACCGACATGAAAAAAAATCGCCGCGACCGGAAGAATGTATTGCCAACTTTGTGTGGAAATATTTGTGTCTCCCCTCTTCCAGGGGGAGACATATTGTTTTCGTACTTTCTGTCCATCTGGCCGTCTGTCTGTCACAAAATCTCGCGAGCGCTTCTCCTCCTAAACCGCTTATCAGATAAGCTTGAAACTTTGTACAGTGCTTCCTTGCTATTTGTAGATGTGCATATTGTCGGGCCAGGAGGATCCAATTATTTTCCTTCCAGTTATGGTGGATCCAACAGGGGTGGAGGGTGTAATATAGCTTTTGAACTCGTGACCGCATCTCGTCCTAAACCGGTTATCAGATAAGCTTGAAACGTGTGTAAGGTTCCCTTCTATCTTAGAGTGTTGCATATGTCGGACAGGAGGATTCAATAATTTTCGCTCGTGTCAATTAAGGTGATTCCAACAGGTCTGAAGTGGTAACGCTCTCCTCTACAGAGCGAGCTTCAGATAGCCTTGGATATGCCTGTACAATACTCCATTGCCATTGTGTAGAATGTACAATTTTCCGGACAGGGAGGATCCCAATATTTTCCTTCATAGTATGGTGGACCATCTAGGGGTGGGAGGGTGAAAGATAGTTTGGAACACTCGTCTATAGCGGTCTATCCAATAAGCCTTGAAACTTAATCGTAATAGCAAATGTATTCATTTCCATTTGTAGATTGCTGCCATGGAGTGTAGGGACAAGGAATCGAAGTGATCCAAATTGTCCCTACAATGGTTATGGTGCAATACCAACAGAGCGTTGGATGGGTGAGTAGACTGCTGCCCAACGCTTATCCCCGGTATACGTGGAATACGTGTAGCTAGTTATACTTCATTCACAGCTCTTGTAACAACTGGCTATTGTCTGGTACAAAGGATCAGATAGAATTTTTATCCTTCTATAAGCAATCGGTTTAAGGTGGATGTGGTGAAGAGAGGTGATGTAAAAACTAACTGCAAACTACCTAATCACGGACCTCAACAGATTATACTTGAAAACAATTATAGCCTATATATTAAATTGATTGACAATGCATTTCTACCATAAATGGCCATAAGACAGAACAGGAGATTCAATGTATCAAAAATTTCGTATAGCAGATTCCAAGAAGGAGATGGCAAAATATAAAATAGGCTTGTGCAACACGTCTCCTTATTCAATATACGCTGATGTTAAGCTAGGAAATATGTTTCTCCAGTCAGTTTTTTTGTCACATCGCGCCAAAGTCGTTCCCATCATAAAGTCAGTACTTTCATATCGCAGTGCCTTTCGCCTTCATACCAGTGGGTAGACCATAGGGAGGAGGCTGAATAAATACTTAGAGCACTTCATCTGGCGAGGAGGAAAGAACATGTTGGTATAATGCAAAAACAAATTTTAAATTTTATCGAACATTCCAAGTGCGTCTTGTCAAATGAAAGAGGAGGAAGTACCGAATAGGAGAGAGGCAACCGCGTTCGTCTCAAAGCGGTTGCGTAATCGGCAGACGAAAATCGTTTCGTGACTGGCCTTCTCTCTTACCGGATCTCTCGATCGTTCCGATATTCCTTGATTGTATATTACAGCCACAATGCCGTACAACTGAACGACTCTGGCCTCGGCATTCGCGGTCTGATGTCCGAGTAATTTACCCTGCCCGAATTGGAAAATAACAAAACTGGAGGTGAGCTCATCACATCATTAGCCACAGACCTGTCAAAAATGGAATTTCTGAGGACATATGTGCAATGTGGTGCTGATTTGCATGACTAAGAGAAGAATGCTGCCTTCACCAAAAACAAGTCCGTGGTTACATTTCGACCGAAAAATTGCTTCCATTATTTCCGTCCGCAATATTCTGAAAATAAACTGGCACTCTGGATTTTCAGAAACCTTGAAAGTTTGCCAGCATCTGGATCAACACATCAAAAGCTATGACTTTCACACTTCTTACACGACCATCGCCGTACGATAATTCAAGACACGCTCCTGGTAACATATAAGACAGTTATTCAACCCAGAAAGAAAAAAGGAAATGGTTCATTAAGTGATCCCCAGCGCCTTCCAAAAATTATTTTTTCTTAAGTCCACCTCTGCATTCTAAAACCACACACCCCCCCCACGACCTGTACTCTGATTGATATTAAAGCATGCGGAGTTCTTATTGACATACTTTGTAGTTCCACTGAGCAATCCAGAGCTACCATACCAGTTGTTAGAGACCAATGGCCAGAATGTGTTCCTGTTATTAGCTGACCCTATTATAATCTCGGGAAACACACTGAGGGATATAATAAGTCCAAAAATGAGGATCACCTTGGAGTTCCCCCCTATGTTGCTAATAATGGTCCTAAAATCTGTCGAAAACATTGGCCCATTAAATGGCCGACATAAATCGTCATCAATATCATTGAACTTATGTGGAAGAATAGTAACCCAGGAGTTAGGTCAAAACATGAGGGAGTCGTGAGCTTGACACTTGTATTGAGCTGGTCAATAAGTGAATTCGTGAAACTATTAATCATTCCGAGGATTTACCGCATTTTTGGAGTCGGGGAGAACTATGAGTACTACTTTATGCCACTTACGTGTTCTTGCTAAGAGCCCAGAAGTGGAAATGAGTTTCACTAGATACAGAAACTATTTTACTCAGTTCAAGCTGATAGCCGGTAACGACCATTGAGTCTTTGTGTATAAAAATGTCACTGCATCAACTTGTCCTTTTACAACTAACTAGGGTATTCACCACTCAGAGACATCTCTGGGATTCTCGCTCTACTATACTCCAACGCAACTGACTGAGGACAATATCTGTGACAGTAAAACTGGACACAAAAGATATCGACCCCGCCAGTCCCACAATTTTTTGCTACACTTACTTTAGAGTCACTGTGAAGCTTGACTAAATAGAAGCACGGCACACACAAATGCATGTCTTAAATAAACCTAGAAGTTTTGACCTTGTAGAAGCAAGGTCAAGGTTATACAGAGACTTGAATATAAGTTGAATAATCTTTCATGGTGACTTACAGCTGCGTAAAGATCATATAATCCATGTAGAAAAACATTATATACCCTTGACCCGGGTCATAGACAGTACTAAGGTCAATGGTCAAAGTCAATACTATAGCGTCAGGAATTATTGCAGACACATCCTCATCAAAACGGATAACAGTCATACACTGCTAGATAGCTATGCAATATCAAAGAACCAAAGAAACGTTATGGCCAGACACGAATCAGCAGACACGCAGACCAAACTAGAAATGTAATGGCCATTGCGCATGTGACATTTCCCATCTGTGCAACAATACGATCAAATGGCAAAGGAAAAAATGAAGCCTTATCCAACGGCAAAGAAATTCATGTTAAAAAACTAAATTTGACATTGAGCGTCAAAGGTCAAGGTCACATATATACCGATCACCATCGTCCATAGGATAAACATGTGCCAATATGGAGCCTACTCGAAAGAGACAAAGAAAGTTACGGACACAAATTCATTAACAACTGATGATTTGACAGTTGGGTCCAAAAGTCAAGGGCAACGCACCAGAGCTTCATTCCCAGAAGTTATGACCTAGACACGAATTACCACCCGCAGACGGATAGACAAACAGAGTACATGACACATCGTCTCATGGTGATACATCCATGTGCCAAATACAGAATGCCTATGGCAAAGAACAAAGAAGTTATGGCCCAGACATAAATTCATGTTAAAAAACTGATAATTTTGACCTTGAAGTCAAAGGTCAAGATCATACAGAGGTCACCAATGTACGCAACACGTCGTCTCATAGTGATACACCCATGCACCAAATATGGTATGCCTAACTCAAAGAACAAAGAAGTTATGACCCGCACACGAATCTGCACAGACAGACCGACGGACAGACAGAAGGACAGACAAACAGAGTACATGACACATCGTCTCATGGTGATGCATCCATGTGCCAAATACAGGATGTCTATGGCAAAGAACAAAGAAGTTATGGCCCGGACACGAATCTGCACAGACAGACCGACGGACAGACAGAAGGACAGACAAACAGAGTACATGACACATCGTCTCATGGTGATGCATCCATGTGCCAAATACAGGATGTCTATGGCAAAGAACAAAGAAGTTATGGCCCGGACACGAATCTGCACAGACAGACAGACAGACAAGAGTACATGACCTATCGTCTCATGGTGATACATCCATATAGCAAATACAGGATGCCTATGGCAAAAAAACAAAGAGTTAGGCCCGGACAGCGAATCATGTTAAACAAGAGGCCACAGCCTTAAACGGTACCTGATACCATAGCCCACACAGGGAGTCTCCATATTTGCAATTTCTTAAGTCTCATACAAAAGTATTTTGTTCACATGTTACATGTAATATCTTTCATATATGCATATCTATTCCATTCATATACACAAGATTATCATTTCAATCTCACAAGATTGTTCAATGAATTTTAAATGAAAACCATATGATTGCTACTTTAAATGTCCAGTGAGCTTGACCTTTGACCTTTTGACCCAAAATTCAATAGTGAGCATCTTGACCCATGGTTAGTTCATGTGTATGATATGGTGATTCTAGGTAGAAAGGATAATGCTGAAGAGCTTGAAATCATATTGCTACTTTGATGTCCAGTGCAATCTTAACTTTGACCTTTTGACCCATAATTCGATAGAAGAACATCTTGGCCTGGACACGAATTCATGTTAAAAAACTGATAATTTTGACCTGAGATCAAAGGTCAAGGTCATACCAAAGGCCATCAATGTACGCGACATATCGTCTCATAGTGAATTACCCATGTGCCAAATATGGTATGCCTACCTCAAAGAACAAAGAAGTTATGGCCCGGACACGAATCTGCATCAGACAGACGGACGGACAGACAGAGTGATCCTAAACCATCAACAAACTTGTCTGCAGGGGGTATAAAAATGTGGTGATTTTAAGCAAATTTTTGCATTTTATGATATTTCATGATGTTTGGGGCATTATATCTTAGATACACCAATGTAAAACTCCAAAAATTTTACCACCCTGATAAACTATCATACATGGGCTCTCATTTTTGCAGAAAATAATTTCTTGAAATTTCATTTTAATTTTTATCATTTCACAGGGCAGATTTCTACCCTTCGTGGGCCCACTCCTTTACAATATACTGTACAGTGGAAAATATTGAGAGACTGCAGACTTGTGTTCAAGTAATCTGAAGGTAGTGTAATTTCATAACGTTAAACAGCCAAACAATGATCACATGATACATTATTTTGTCCTAAGCATGTAGATTCCTTAAAGTTATGAGCGGCGTTGCTCAATAATTTCGCGGCATTTGAGGTAGAATTTACTTTGTTCCTACAAAAGACTTGGAATATATTGCTAGCGTGTTTAGATCATTTCTATAAATATGGGCATTACTAAATTACTGTTGCAAATCGAGCATGTGACCCTTGCACTTAAAAACCAGTGAGCTATCAATATTTCAATTTGATGAATGGGTTCCGGTTTTTCTCACGTGCCGATTATGATTATAATTTGACCGAGGGAAGCGCTGGGGGGGGGGGGGGGGGGGGGGTGGGTCTCCCGCCAGACATCGATATATATAATATTATAAAGGTATCGGTACATTGTCAAAAACTTACTTTTTTGACAGTATCGATGATCAATTCTATACCTGTATTTATCACAAAACAACAGTTGGTTACATTTAATACGTTCAAGGCCTACTTTATGTGATCCTGGGAAGCTATTTAAGGTAATTGAAATATTTGGTCTTGTCCCAGTTTCAGGCATAGTTCACAAGGCATATCAGATTCCTTTAACAGATTGAATATTTTTAACTACAACAAAATCTTTGTTCGAAATTCCAATGACTGGGCTCTTGTAAAGGGACATGGACACGTGTCGAGCTAAACTGTTAATGTCGCTGTTGAAGGGTAACATACATTTCGCAATGTGCATATAAAATTTAGTTGAAATACTCCTGTGATGCACTTGTTTAGGTGGTTCGTTTCAATGCACGTGACATATTGGCTGAACATTTTACTGTGGAAATTTTGTTTTCATAATTTATTATTTTTTTCCCCAAGTTACATAAACAATAATATTTCAATTTATAACATTTAAAAAAATAAATACTTTGAACTTTGCAAACAATGGAAGAGATTTCTAAAAGGTCTATAGTAAAGTGTATTGAGATTTTTCAAAGCATAAGTATAATTCATAATTGAAAATTTAACATGTTGAAAAATATTATAATAAGTTTCATCAATTGAATACAACCTACATAAGTATAATTCATAATTGAAAATTTAACATGTTGAAAAATATTATAATAAGTTTCATCAATTGAATACAACCTACATAAGTATAATTCATAATTGAAAATTTAACATGTTGAAAAATATTATAATAAGTTCCATCAATTGAATACACACTACACTACATTTTATGCTTAATATATCCTACATGCTACATAAGAAATGAGTAAATTTAATGACTTTGTCTTTGTATTGTGTTTATGAAAGAATCTGATCATAATGTGTTTACATAATATATTCATATTTAGATGAGCGCTTAGTACACTCCATTCTTGAATAACATTCTCACATTAAGAAATAAAGTGTTTTGTACATGTGACAGTTTTTACAATTACTGTGTGTTTCTCTTTTCCATTTACTGAAATATGCATTGCTACAGAGGATATTACTTAAAAGCTTGTTAGTAATTTCTGATAGCTTTTAATCACTGATATTTAATAATTTACATTGATATATAGATTTCCATAATATCATAAAACAGGTTCAATGTTAAACGCATATTCAATGTTAAGCTCAATCATTCCAATGTTTTAAGCCTCATCATGTTTAACTCTATCATTCAACGTTAAGCTCCTCCATTCTATATGTTAGCTCATCATTCCAATGTTTAAAAATCTCATCATCTCAATGTAAGCTCATCATCATGTTAAGCTAACATTCATGTTAAGCTAATCATCATGTTACAAGGCTCATCATTCAATGTTAAGCTCATTCATTCAATGTTAAGGCTCTCATTCATGTGTTTAAACTCATCATTCAATGTTAAGCTCATCATTCAATGTTAAGCTCATCATTACAAATTGCTTAAACTCACATATCAATGTTTTAAGCTCATCATCAATGTTAAACTCATCTTCATATGTTAAAGCTCATCTTTCATTAGCTCAGATTCGTTAAACTCATCATTTCAATGTTATAAGCTTCATCACTTCATGTAAGACTCATCATTTCAATGTTAAGCTCACTACATTCAACTTGTTAAGCTATCATTCAATGTAAGCTCGATCATTAGTTATTCTCACATTGCAATGTAAGACTCATCATTCAAGTTTAAGTCTCATCTTCAATGTTAAGTCTATCATTCAAGGGTTTTTAATCTCATCATTTCAATTTGATTAAACTCATCATTCAGATGTTAGACAAGCATGTTACTCATCATTCATGTTAAACTCATCATTCCTAATGTAAGCTCATCATTCAATGTTAAACTCATCATTCAACTGTTAAGCTTCATCCTATTCAATGTTAAACATCATGTTACATTCAATGTTAAACTCATCATTCAATGTTAGTTCAAAGTCTAGCATATTCAATTACGATATCTCATGTTAACCACTAGATACCTTCAATACAACATCATCAGATGTACTACAGTAATGTAAAACATTCAACAATTCAATGATAAGCTCATCATCATGTGTTAACCATCATTCAAGTGTTAGCTCATCCATTTCAATGTTAGACTCATCATGTCAATGTTTAACTCATTCAATTAACTGTTAAGCACTACATCATTCAATGTTTAAAACTCATACATGTTAGCTCATCATTCCACTGGTTAAACTCATCATTCAATGTAAGCTCATCATCAATGTTAGTCATAGCCATTATTAATTTAAAACTCATCATTTACTATATTCAAGTGTTAAACTCATATCATTCAATGTTAAGCTCATCAGATTCAATGTAACTCATCATTCAATGTAAGCTCATTTACTCTCATTAAATGTTAAACTCAAATTCTGTAAGCTATTCATCAATTAGATTTATTAAGCTCTCATTCAATTTAGCTATCATCATGTGTAAACTCATCATCAGTAAATCATTCAACTGTTAAGCTCATCATTCAATTGTTAAACTCATCATCTGAGCTCTAATTTTATGTTAACACATATTGTATACTCATCATTCAATGTTAAACCTCATCATCAATTGTTGAAGCTCATCATTCAATGCTTAACTCATCATTCAATGTTAAACTCATCATATCAACTCGTTAATCTTCATCATTCAATGTTAGAGCTTATCATCATTACAATGTTCAATGCTCATCATTCGAATGTTAAATACCATGTTACATCATTTAATGACTCATACATTCAAATGTTAAACTCATCATTCAATGTTAATCATCCATTTAGACTCTTTTGTAAGCTCCAATCATTTACCACATGTTAAGTACATTCAATTTAAACCATCTTCTCAATGTTAAGCTTCATCAATTATAGTTAACTCATTCATCTTCATGTTTAAGCTCATCAATTTAATTAAACTCATCATTAATGACTCAATTGTTAACACCATTCAATTAAATCACATTCAAATGTTAACAGCTCATCCATTCAATGTTAACTCATCATTCAATGTTAAGCTCTATTTCAATGTGTAAACTCGATCATTCAATGTTAAAGCTCATCAATTCAATGTTAAGGTCTCTCATCATTCATGTTCTCAATCATGTTCTCATCATTCAAATGTTAACTCTCATCAAATGACCTTCAATGTTAAAGTTCTATCATTCAATCTTTAAAACTCATCATTCAATTTAAAAATCTCATTCATTCATGTTAAGTCTATCATTCAAATGTTAAACTCATTCATTCAATGTTAGAAGCTCGATTCATTTATAGTGTTTAAACTCTCATTCACAATGTTAGCTCATCAATTCAATGTTAAGGGCTCATGCATTTCAATGTTAAAAACTCATTCATTTAAATGTTAAACTCATCATTCAATGTTAACTCATCATCAATGTTAATCATATCGTTAGACTTCATCATTCTAATGTTAAGCTAATCAATTCAATGTTAAACTCTTCAATCGTTCAATGTTAAACTCATCCTTATGTTCAAAATCTCAGGGGTGATGTAGGACCCCATCATTCAATGTTAAACTCATCATTCAATGTTAGTCATCATTGAAGTTTAAACCTAATCATTTTCTGTTAAGTCATCATTAATGTTA
>CAJDSM010065971.1:0-13263 GCA_903981925.1 Ostrea lurida | reverse complement strand
TCTTTCAATTAGAAATTGCGAATTGTTGCTGGAACGGTAAAGGGGTTATTTTTACTCAAACTGTTCTGTGTTTCAAACGTGAAGTAGTGGAAGGAGAACATTTTCCCATGTAATTTATGACGGATGGTAAACGAGAAAGAAGTGTGACCTATTACTTGTGATGTAGTTTATTTAATCAGGAATAGGCAAATATACAATGTACAAATACAAATAATATCACAGAGACATGCGTTTAAGAAAAGATATTGTAAAGATAACTGCACAACACACTTTGTATATGTAATATGCGTAAAGTAATAAGAAAACTGTTTCAAGTCAAAGTCCACTGTTTTTAAGTCCACATGGTATAAGTTTGAAGGAACACAGCTACAAATGTCCGTTATTTTCAAGGTCTTTTTTTTTTTGTTAAGAACACTGTCTTATTGCAAATTTAATGTGACATAAATTTGGGAAGTTTACGAGGGAAACGCTAAAACTGTCCTCTTTGTCATGAAATATTATAAAACTGATTGGCTGCAGACTTTTTATCTTTAAAACAGCGGATCGCTAAGATAACACACAAGATTGAAAATCCTACACTATAGCGCTCCCGACACCCTGTACTTCCTGAGATGATCCTGGCTTTAACGCCGGCACTACGCTATTTAAAGAATGAAGCTAATGTTGACCTAGGTTATATGATATAATCGAACTTCTTGCAGTTTACGCAGCAAAGTAAAAATAATACAGTCAAATGCATTGAGACCTAATTCTAGNAACTTCTTGCAGTTTACGCAGCAAAGTAAAACTAATACAGTCAAATGCATTGAGACCTCATTCTAAAACGTCATAAAGATCATGTCAGATTATACAAAAATAATTGATATTGTTCAATCATGTTTCAGCCAATCAAATTGCTTGTAACAAGTAAAATTAAATCATTGCACCATATGCTCTGAAACCAGCTTTTAGCGGCTTAAAATTCAAAATGGTCAGATAGTAACAATCTTGTATTAAACGTTTTTATTAAGTCCGCCAAAAAACACAAAGCGGCGAATTCCTGGCTTGCTAGCGCTGAACACTAGGCTCACTAATATTGGATACCTGTACGTCATACATAACGGCCGGACCAGACACCGCCGATATTGACCCTTGTGCCCCAAAAGGGCACTCAGTTGACCCCACTATCTCTGTAAAACAATTACTTGTACATTGATCACACATTTAATATCAATTTATTTAAAGACTACTACAATGCTTCATCGTTATTGTTCATCTTTAATGTCTTCCATTACAAAGAATGAAACCATTTCGTGTCGGCAAAAACAGACATCATGCATGGACGTTTACACAGTCTGTATGTAAACGTTCATAACGTCAGCAAAACCGGGATCTGAAACAAAATTACAGAATATTTAGCAGCTAATGATTATATTCTGCTCATTGACCCCCCTTCTTAAAAAATGACTACAAATGTTAAGATATTCGCCTTTGGACTATGCGATCATGGGAATAAACTAATGCAAGAGGACTGAACAGTTACTGAAAGGTGTCGAATAACAGTTGCTGGAACAGAACAGTTTCATCCAGTAGGGCAAATCAAAAAGAAAGAAGGAAAGAAAGAAAGAAAGAAAGATAGATAGATAGATAGATAGATAGATAGATTGATTGATTGATTGATTGAGTTATTGATTGATTGATTGATTGATTGATTGATTGATTGATTGATTGATTGATTGATTGATTGATTGATTGATTGATTGATTGATTGATTGATTGATTGATTGATTGATTGATTGATTGATTGATCGATTGATAGATAGATTGATTGATTGATTACAACGTCTGTCTTTATGTACATACCTTATTAAATGAATGTTTAATGGTGAGGTGGAAGTACTTCATGTATGCATACTTGGTATTAAATTAGGTGAGTGTTTCAATAAAAATTATGGGGTTTTTTAATACGTAACTAGAATTTACAGCAATTGTATCGGACGGTGGATTGAATAATTACTAAAATGTCACTTACTATGGTTCCAGTTCGTCAGTGTCGAACCTTTGCTGTACATGAAAACCGGGAGGTCTCTTCTTCTGGCCCACGTACAGACGTCAGTCCTTAAAGTATCGACCACTACGCACCACCCAGCATCGTGTGGACACCCACCATAGTTTCTGTTGATGTAGAAGTGTCTTTCGACATGCGCGTGGTGCCTGAAAAGAGCAAAAAGGTCATGAGTGATTGCAATCATTAATCAAAACTGGAGATTTAATTGCATCTGATGACATCACCACAATATATTTGTTGGATAGAGTACGCCTATTTAACGAATGGAAATTTGTAAAGCAATATTAAATGACTAACGATAAAGGTTAAATCTTAATCTAAAAATACATGAGGGTATGAACTGCAACACCTCCTGAAGGCCCGGTCTCCGTGCTTCATGGAATTATGCGTGCGTAAAACTTCGCAGGTTACGCCCTCGTGTACATTATGGGTTTAAATAACATGAAACCCTTCAGATATGCACGTACCCTCTCAGTGAAAAGAAGTTTGTGCGTGAGTTTCGTTTTAGGTCGGACCAACTGCTGTGTAACAATCTGTGTTTGCTGAACCAGTTGGCGTTAGTACTGCCACTTCCATCAAATTCCAGAAAAGCCAGAGATTTCCCCTGTCCTCCAAATACGACTCGGATCTGAAATGCATAGTTGCCGTAAACAAAATCAAAATGGCTCATAATCAAAACAGGGATATTTTTTTCTTCTGACTGATTGCTGTTTTGTGTACCATTAATAAAACTTTCTCTCGTACAGAACCCACATTCATTAAGTTGAAACAAAAAAAATTCGATCAATATTATATGTTAAATAAGGAATCGAGCCATCATACCATATATATATATAAAGCACAAAAATCCAACAACATCCTACTTTCAAAACGTGTCGGATCTGAAAGGATGCAAGGCAAATTAAAAATTTATACAAGCACTAAATAGGCCACGACACTGCTGGTTATTTAAACCTCAAATTTTCGGGGCAACCCGCCCCTTCTTCGGGAGAAAAGGGAATCAAATCGGAGCAAAAAAAACGGGGGAAAAAAGAACATTGAGTCTGAACTTATCTAAATCAACTCGATAAATATTTCAGGAACGACATATCAGATTCTTTTTAATGTCAGTATGGTTAATTCGTTCCACAATAGTTCAGAATATCTATTAAAATAAACTCAATCAATGAAAGTTCAACTAAATCGTCCACACATTAAAGGAACTTATATTAGACTGGTAAGAACTAACCCAAACATTAGCTTCATTCACACGAGTATGTACATAATAATAATCTTATCAAACCATAAATCATGGAAGATCATATACATAATCTTCAGTGCTACAGAAATGTTGGAAAAAGACGATGAAGATGTTGAGGTCATACTGTTTGTTATAAAGCTGAAGTGTTAGTACAAAATACAATATAACTGACTGCTAGGATAATGTATTACAATATTAGTTTGTGTGCAGCCCATATTTTCGTGTCTCAAATCTTACACATAAACTAGTAGAAACAACAAATTCATAAAACTGCCACTCAGGCTTAGCTGTCTTTGGCGAAATACAGGTTAACACAGTACATTAATATTTAACGGTAAGAAGTTCATCATATATCAACTGTAAAGATTTCTATGATTTTTGCATGATGGGTTCTTTAGTTTCTTTGACTCGATGTGTAAAGTCCAGATTTTACTCTAAATTGAAATTGAAAATGATGCAAATATTCTTTATACGCAATTATTAAACTGTTTCGGTGGCATACCTTAGAATGCTAAGATGGGTCCACCTATCAATTAGAGGACTTTCTAAGATGCTTGCCGTTTTCTCTCCAATTATTCGAGATTGAAACCCTCAGAATACAACCCAGCACCTGGTGTGCATCTTGACGGTGACCTTTTACCGCATGCCCCATAAACATTCTGTCTGTTACCTTTGATAGCATGGAAAACTAGCTGCCAATCTGAAATTGATGTAAATGTAGATTTACATTACCAGATTTGCAAGACATATATATTGTTTATGAAAGTCGGACAATTCATTGATCAGGGAAAAAAAACTTAAGCATTTAAACTTAAGCATTTCACAAAACCCTTGGAACAGTTGCCACTGCAAAGATTCAAAATATATTATTTCACAAAATTTTCACACATTTAATCGACTAACACTTACTATCTCTCGAGAGAGGCCATAGCACCACATGCAACATGTACCAAGACCACGCAAACCAACATCCATGAGAATCCAATCATTCGATTTAACCCTATAACAAGACATTGTGTAAAAGAGTGAACAATCTCATAAAGTCATTATAAGGAATTCACCAATAAAAGTAGAGTGCATATCTCCGGAAACACTAGAAGTGGCAGCATGTCCCGGAGGTCAAAGCATTCCCCACTGACAGAACATACGCCTGTTTGTTTGTAGCTTTTAGATACATATATACCATATTGGTTAACTTTTAATGTTAACCATAGTGGTGACGTGACCGGTCAGCGGGGGATCTTGCTCCTCCATGGCACCTGATCCTGTCTTCCCTTTTGTCGGAGGTCCGTGTTGCCCTTCACTCGATTTTGTATATGTTTTTGGATTATGATTACGTTTAACACGATGTTGACTTCGCCTATTTGTATAAGATAATACTAGCCCATCTTTCAGTAAATCGGCCTCCATACTTGACAACACCTCCGGATGTCACTGATGTATTGAAATCAAGTTGCGTAGGAGACGTATGATAGGTGTAAGGGACGTACGGCTTATCCTGCAGTTTAAACAATAAAATAATATTTGTCCACAGGTGTATAAAGTCAGGTGACTGTGACACATACACGGCGAGTCAGATGTCAATTCACAAATTTGAAAACTTAAGTTTAAAATAAAATATTGAAATTAATTAGCAGATATCAGGATGTGTGCATGTTTTGAATGTACATGTAAAATAACCAAATTATACACAGAAAAGAAGTAGGGGAGGTTAGCCAAGGAGGAATATTGTATTTTGAGTGCTTCATGATTAATAGATTAATCATAATTGCCTGAGTCGTCATCACATGCTCAGACCCTGTACCATGTTTCTGTAGCTAGTACTAGCCGTAGCACGACATGGCTCCCTAATTCGTAATGTAATGGCAATTATTCCCATGTTATATATATATATGTTTCATAAAAATGGTTCATCCCAAGAATAATCCCGTACACCTTATCATATATACGTCGAATCATTAATATAAAAAAATGACATTATCCATCCAGACAAATTAATAATCAGCCAATCATGCGCGTACCAATTGCGCGAGTTTAGTAATTTCTCGGGTAATGATAAAAATAAAGTATCATACTTACATGTACCTATTGTGTATTTCACACCTGTGGATGAAAAATCGATTTTTTCTTAACATGCAGGTTTATTTCTGTTATATACTTGTACGCATGTTTATATATATATACAAACTTTTGCTATCTTGTGTATTGTTTTCATTTTAATTACCCATATATCTATATAACTGACGCCGGTTATGTGATCGACTTCTTGTTATCAAGGCAGGTATCAGAGCAATAATAAGACCTACAGAGTTTTAGTGTTAGTTGATGGATTAATTGATTATTTGTTTTACATCCTATCGGGAATATCTCACTCATATGGAGATGTCACCAGTTGTAGGTAAATTACTTCATATATAACATCTTTATGTGAGTAATTCCCGCACTAATGAAATGTTTCCATTCCAAAATTTTACCAGTATTTATACCTTTTGAATTATAGAACAAACACAAATTTTATATATCACAGTCATTAATATTAAAATAATAAAATCTCCTATCGCATACTATGCACTGAGCATCTCAGCAAAAATGATCGTATACTTTGTAGATCCTTCTTGTTGACTTTAAGCAAATGTATTTCCAATCTAGCATTTGATCTACTCAGTTATGCATTTAAAGTTTAGATGAATTGACAAGAAACCCTGTTATTGATAGTTTCCTCCATGTTTCAAAAGGAAATCAGCCATTACGTTGTGTCTGGTACTGTCATAAATATTGCTATGAAACATATCAGACAACATTTGAGTCAATGACAGATTTTAATGGTATACTTGATCGTTAAAACAACAATAGAATTGGCAAAATGCTTACTTTATACGTGACTGTTGAAACCCCTGACAACTCACTTTTAATGTTACCCTTCCGTATACTGTCATGTACCTGCGTATCTGAGAAGTGGCGAGACATGAACACCATATGCAGGTGATGATGGAATGTTGTTACTAAATATGAGAAATTGATGATGGGAAAGTTGAAATCGCCCCGTTGTCATAAAGTTGCGTAGTTATTTTACCGTTAATGTCGATGCAGATATGGATGGCTCTGTGGTCTCTTGGGAATTAATCGACATACATGTTGTTCTGTATGCTTTGCATCGCATTGTTTAATAGAGATGGACAATTTTTTAAAAATATTATCAAAAAAAAGTATCAGAACAGTGTCATGTATAAAAATCCACAACAGAAATTACATATTTTTTTCCGAGTACAACAAGATGTTAGACAAAGGGACAACCTAATCCAAATTTATTCAAGGTATTTTAAATGATCAACCTAAATACATGGTTTAGATCTATTAAATGCTAGATAAATTACATTGGTTCAGAAATATGGACTATCAAAGCAAACTCTCTGCTCTTTCAAGAAAAGTCATAATGTTAAATTAAACACTATTTGATTAATAGCGACATCAAGATTGAGCAGAAAAGTAGTGGCAAATGAAACTTACGTTACATTTAAAACAGTTTTGGAAGAACACCCATCACCATGTTAATAACTTTGATAAGGGAAAGTATAACTAAATTTCGCATCTTGGCCTATCAGGGGAAGATACACAGGACTTCCTCCTGAACTTTCGATATTCTCTCAATGTAGTTTGATGGAAGTTGAAGACAAACTTCATTTTTTACTTTTCATATTTTACTTTTCATTTCTTTACTTTCTATGTCCAAAATATATCAGTGAAAGGTAACAATGTTTAAAGGGTATATCAAAAATCAATTCAAGCTTTTTTATAACGCCTACTGAAAAACTAATGTGTAATTTTAACAATGAAAAAAAGAAGATTTGTGCTAGCTTGGAAAATTTGTTTTTGAAAACAGTAAAATAACAAATATTGAAAGTACAGATTGATTGTAATACTACTATACATATAATGTACAATGTAGTCTGTGTATTACTTATTTCAAGCTGCATTTATATATATGCTCAATACACACTGTAATTTTGAATTTTCCTGTGCATTTGCATCAATGTACATACTACTGCTTTGAACATGTACCTTATCCTCACTTAATGTTTAAATATAAAATGCCTTCTGGGGCCCTTGATTGGTTAATAAAGATGTAGAATATTTGTGATACAACAAAAACCTAGAAGGTAAAATAGTTGGTTGTATAGAAGCATATTGAGCCCGCATTTCAAATAGGGGAGGTTTAGGGAATATCTGTAACCATCCTCATTACAATTAAAGCTTGTTTGCCGTGAGAAATCGTCGTGGAAAGTGTTGAAAAACCATACGTTTTGTTTTGTTGATTAAAGAAGTTCTGCGATTTCAAATTTAGCAGAAGTTCTTTCGGTGTTTTTAGAATCCATATTTATTTACACCAATACATCTGACATTTCTCCATCACAGCTGTCAATGCTTTCGTGAGGAGTACAGACAGGGGATTGGTGGGAACGTTTACTGCACCCAATAGAAAAGATACAATACAAGAGTTGTGTGTTATCTGTTCTCCAAAATCTATATCATTTATAGGTTATCGTTATAATTATCTTGTTTTTCATTGTTGTTTCTCATTAGACATGATTTTTGTCTGACATATCCCATAGATATGTTCGTACTAATTTGGATAGAGTTTCTCTGTTCTACTGATCAAGACTGTGAGCTTGCAGCTTATGTTCTTATGTGCTTATTTTTCGTAGACATCTGTTCCCATTTATTTCTAGATATTACTATTTGCAATGCTTTTTATATAATATGACATTTACTAATGGTCAATTTTCGTTATTTTCATTTTTTTCTAGTTTTCTACATAATCATCACACCTGTATGTAAAACCAGTGTTAGTTGTTCTGAGCCAGTGATCCATACTTGTTTACTCTTAATAAGACGTAACTGATGTAGACAAATTAAACTAAAAGCACAGGGAAATGATTTATATTCGGACAACCATATTTGTCCAACTGAAGACTTGCAGAACTGGACTTTTAGCAGCATTTAACTGACGAACTAGACGGGTTGACCTCGTAGCAAATATACAACACTTTGCTTTGATCATAATTAAATTCTTCTTCACGATACGACACACTATTTGTGGATTGAGAAATCGGATGAGGAATAAATGTTGGTCGTGTATTACAAGTATGATATATGATAGATAGGATATCTCCATTTTTGAAATATTCAATGAAGCAAATTTATTGTAATTTACTCTCAACTCACGTAATGAAGCAATAACGAATTAACATGAATTTACAAATACACCACCAGTGAAATCTACAGAGCTTGAATATATACATTCATAACATCAGCGACTCCCGGGCCTGAAAATGAAAACAAAACCATTAAAGTTATGTTTAATGTGCATGGAAATACATTGAAGGACATAATAGCACAGTTAAAACAAATCTAGCATACAATGAATGTGGGGGATTAAATAGAAATTAATGATAATAATATTATAAAGAAGTAAAAATATAGAGCTAACGAACAATGGTCATATTAAAATATTCTGCATACTAAATTTCGACAACAGGGATCAATTAAAAAAAAATAGATCATAGACAAATTGTATCAAATTAACGATAAGATTTATTTTTCATCCAATAATGATTGTGAATGTGTAGAACGTTCTTATTCTTTGGGGATTGTTTTATTATTTAATCAACTATTTTCATCGATATTGCAATTGGTCAGAAGCACGTACTCAAATGGTAAAAAAGTACAATATTATAACCACAAAAATGATAAAACACAACTGTCACTAATATATCTACTTGTGTTTCCTCTTCGATACAGAAACAAAATAAGAACCCCCACCCCAATAAAAGATAATGAAATAACAAGTTCCGAAAAATTACTTACTTCGGTTCCAGTTTGCAGCTTTTGAGCCCTTGCTGTACAAAAACGCCGGCGCTTTTCCCTTTCTTGCCCATGAACATACTTCATTGGTTCTATCTAGAACTACGAACCATCCACTAGAATTAGGACAGCCGCCATATCGCTGGTTGACAAAAAAGTGCCTTTTTACAGGATTTTTATCTCTGTCGTGTCTAGAAATCAATCGAAAAATATCAATGACAATTTTTAAGCTTAAAATTCATGAATCATTTGGTGAAATGTATGTAGTACTATTCGTATTAGATGTACCCTTTGATAGAAAATTGGTTTGTGGTGCCGGTCTTGAGATCGGACCAACTGCTATGCAGAAGTCTGTCTTTGCTAAACCAGTTTTCGCTGTTGCTTCCACTTCCATCAAATTCCAAGAATGCTAATGTTTTACCATCTCCACCAAACTCCACTCTGATCTAAAAATACATGCAAATAAAATGGCATAAAACGTTTTGAGCTCAAAATTTTCAAATCATGTATTTCTATTTTCATTGGTTTCAATGCTAGCTTAAGGTATTTGTAATGTTCAGCAAAATTTTATCGTCAATTTGTTGCGTTACAAGTGAGATTCAGCACTTACAATTATTTGTTATGTAAACAATGCTTGTATCATTTTTTGTTTACTAGGGATGTCAATTTTACTCGAATAGCTAGTGGAGTATTAGGAGGCTGCAGTCGAACGATAGTCGAATACTCGGTAAAAAAGAGGGGGTGGCAGGGTACAAGTATTTCAAATCATCAGGTATGCCCCAGTGCAAACGGATAGCGAAGTTCGAGATAACTGTTTAGAACTTTGTTCAGTTATTATATTTACACGAGTATAGCTTAAACACGACAGACAGACTTGGGTTTATTCATATTCAAGTACGCTAACATGAAAGGTACAACAATATAAGACAAATGTACTCCAATATTTTTATTTTCATTTTATTTCATCGTTTTTGTTTATGCGAAATAAACATGGAGTGTGCCGTGCCATTTTTTTCATGAAAATCAACACAACTTTGAAGGTGTGATACATGAGGAGTGCTTTATACAATATATTTATTATTAATCTGGAGTCTAGTTCAACCTGAATCACTGACTTGTAACTGAATAGTAGACAAACGACCTTGGATAATGACATGTACAAATCACAATCATTTAATGAGATCGTACATCGATCATACATTGGAATTACCTTTTAAATATGTTTGCTATTCTTTTTTATGCCGTAGTGCGATTTGTTCAAAAACTATTCTGGTCGAAAGCCTATTTCAAAGTTTTGTCAGCAACTATTAGTCCGATATTTTTTTCGGTATCTGTTAATTTCTGTTTTTGTATCAAACTCACAAAAAAATTTGAATTAAAAGATTTTGACGAGAGAAGTTTAATGTGATTCTGACGAATATCGGCCTTTAATAAACGTGGTTGCTGTCCCTCTAGAGAATACTAGTCAATTTAGTCACGGACCTCCGACAAAAACGAAGACAGGATCAGGTACTTTGGAGGGGTAAGCTTCCTTTGCTGACCGGTCACACCCGCCATGAGCATTTAGTCGAAATAACGAAAATGGGATTACCAGTCGTCAAATCTAGTACAAAAATGATGACAGTCCTAACGGAAAGGGTAATGAAACAATATCAATACATATTTTGTATACAGAAAACGCATAGGGATAAAAACAAAAAAATTGCCTGTCCTTCAAACCTACTCTAGGTATATAGATATATGTAATATTGCATCAATTAACAATCATTATATTTTTCACCATTGAATGTCCATTTTGATATAGGTCGTCTCGAAGGAGACGTCGATATAAATTGGACATCATCATGGAATGCTGACATATTCTGGGCTTCATATTTTGGAGTTTATTTTATTTAACATTGTTTGACTCTAAATGGTCAGGCTTGTACAACTACAGTATTTATGATAAATCGTCTGATGCTTTAACTTGCAAAATCGTCAATTTTCCTATTTTGTTAGTAAGTAATGTTATTATTTGATTTGTCACCTTGCGCTATATGTTATGATACGTATATCTCGAGTGATTCGAGAGTGCAAGAGCATGCTATGCTGTATGTAGGACTGTTTTTATAAAGCGAAGCCAACTACTAACAAAAGATGTTGATGTTGCAGGGTGGTTGATAACGAATCTCCGTTTAATAGTCATCATTGTCGCAAATTTCTAGTCTGGTCCTATAATGACTTTGTTTTGCGATGTACAAATTGTCACTTTAAAGTCATGGGATGTTTGCTGGATTTGTTTTTCATACCCTTTGTTTAGACTGTCATTTTCCTACTAGATTTGACTACGGTAATCACTGTTTACTTTATTTTGTTTAAGGGCTTCACGGGGGTGTGACGGTCAGCAGAGGATGCTAACTCCTTTCCATGCACCTGATCCTTACCTTTGCGTTTTGTTTGGAGGTCCGTGTTGGCCCTACAGTCGATTTTGTATATGTTTGTTGTTTGATACGTTTGAACACGAGTTTTAACTTGGGTCCTTTTTTGTATAGTCAACATCATTGATATCAATGCAGTCAAACATATAATATCGCTAGTCGTGAGATTTCAGTACGTTTGAAGAGACTGTTTATTTTATGGTCTTTTATATTTTACTTTTCATTTTGTGTTATATGTATTGATTTTGAACCGTAAATTAGTTTATAGATAATGTTGCGGATATAATGGAAAAAATACGGCGTCGAATTTATCGGATGTTATATATAATGTCTTGAATTTTCTGATATAAGATGCGCTGCCGTGGTCATCAAGAATTACGATAAACAGGTAAGTGGGCTAATAGTAAGCATTATCTCATTGAGATGCCAATTGAGGAAATTGTGTCTAAAGATTTAAATATTTAAGCGTGCTCTATTATGCATTGTCAGCTGGTATTGAACTTCCATATTTCACTTGAATATCATAATCGAGAGTTTCTACGGTAAGGATTAGGAATAGTATTTAAGAGAGGAAAGTTTTGGATGCCCTGAATCAAACATTCACCAGCTTAATAATAATTCTAAGAGTTAAAATAAATAACCTTCCTAATATTTCCGACTCCCACTGATTCGAACATAAGAGAGAACTCCGTAGATTGTTTTGAAATTAATCCCTGCAACAGTGATTCCCAGGTTTAAAACCATACAGGAAGGGCAGCCTCCTCGCAGGAAGTACATTGTGTTGGTGCCTTGGTATTCCAGCATCAAGGACAGATTGACCATTTACCGTATCACTGCATGGAATACCTACTTCCAATCTGAAAAGACATTGATGCCGATTGTATTGATTTTTTTTACGTTGGTGCTTAAATTATCTTACGGTATTCATTTTGTAATTTAAAGTTCCATCTTGACTTGCCGAAAGTGTAAAATAAAGTGTCACAAGCGAGACGTGAGCCAGTCAACAGGGGTTGCATACCTCCTACCTGGGCAACCTGATCCCACTTATGTTTCGTCTCCAAGGGGTCCATTCGTTTGCCCAACTCTTGTTTTTGTAATTTTATTTGGGAATTTCTGGAGATAGAGCACCATGTTTCGTTTATCTTGCCTTTTGCCATTGTATTAATATATTTGACGAAGAATTCAGCAATTCTTCATCGCTTTTCATGTGAGTAAAAATTCAGGTTAATTTATAAATTGTTACAGAAAATTTCCGGGATATTAGACAGCGGTTAGGATATATTGCTTTCACAAAAACAGTCTTTTAATTTCTTTAGCGGAAAGAAGATATAGATTTATTCAATATTGGGTAGGCATACAGGTTATTATAACTTTTTGTTCCTTTTTATTATTGTTGCGATGCAAATGCCAAAACAGTTGCCACCTGACAACGGACGAGAAAATCCCTTCGAACCCATAGAGTGAAACATATTATTTAGAATTTATGCTAAACTAACAATATCCGCTAACGATGATTTAAATCATAAAAGCTTTTCAGGGATCTGAACAAGTATTATACGATATATGTGCGTTATGTCAAATGTAAAGAGTGCCAAAATATATACGAACAAGATGATCAATCATGCAATAAGTCACCAATACTAGAAACAAAACAAGAGTTGGCAAAACCTGGACCCTGGTTAACACGAATGGAATTC
>CAJDSM010065968.1:0-12691 GCA_903981925.1 Ostrea lurida | reverse complement strand
TTTTTGCCAACTTTAAGCTCTCGTCATATGAGTATTATGACACAAATCATTTTACTGATAAAACTGAGTGGATTTTTGGATTGCTAATATATTCCTTATTTGACTGGCAAGGGTTTGAGATCCAAGTTAAATCATCAATATTTTGGGCCAGCTGACTATAGAAACTGTACCTAGTTCTTTGTTAATGATTTGATGATCAACAAATTTACTATATGAGTATGTATGTACTTACAATTAGGCAAATTGTAAACATTTCCTGAAGTATCACGGATTTTGGTGAGTTTGGTCATATATCGCCTTTAGAGACTTCACTTGTATTTTATTTTGAAAGTAAAACATCTAATGAAAAAATTGTATCTTGAATGTTTTAGTGATAGGATTTGTGAAGATTTGAACTTTTATATCTTCCCTTTAAAAGTTTGTATGTAATCTAAGTCACTGTCACTCAGTCAGTGTACATACATTTTTTGACAAAAACGGGACCACGAGAAAAAGAGTTTGGGAAGTTGCTGATCTCTGTTATATAATTATATGTCGCTGGTATGACTTGTATAACAGGTCCTATGTGTTTTGGTTGGAAAATGTTGACGATTTTATTATTTCTATCCTTAAAAGACAGGAAATTATATTCTATGTTTCCAGTTTCTGCTGTAACATTATTATGATGTGCTTGGATAAAACATTTCAATTTTAATGGTTAGAAAATATTGCGAATATGATCTTTTCTAAATTTTTTATCTGCTAAATTCTTTTTTTGAAAAATGGACAATGGCAGAAAATAATCCATTATACGATATTTCTTTAACAATATGCTGGTAAAATGGAGCTTCATGAACTGACTATTACAGAATGTGGATGGGCAGTCCAGTGAATCTTGGAGTGATATGGATCTATATGAAGGAGACACACAGATTGACTTCCTATCAGACACACAGGACATTGTATCAACCAAAACAGACCGAGTCCCAGAGAAATCATCAGAGCCAGTCACCAGTTCGTCAGTTCCAAGTCAGGCACAAGTTCATCATCCAAGTCAGGCACAAGTTCATCATCCAAGCCAGGCACAAGTTCATCATCAGAGCCAGGCACAAAGTTCATCATCCAAGCCAGGCACAAGTTCACATCAAGAGCCAGGCACAAGTTCATCATCCAACGCCAGGCACAAGTCATCATCCAAGCCAGGCACAAGTTCCAATCTCAGAGCCAGGCACAGTTCGTCATCCCACACCTCATCCAGTCACATGACATCAACAACTTCCCCACCACAGCAGCTAGGTTAGCAGACGGATTTTCAAATGACGAGAGGTAATGAATTTAGTTTGTCTTTACTCATTTATCTACAATGAAAATAATTCTGTCAACTTATGACACTGTTTGTTTTCTCCCGATAATGTTGAAGAATGCGTGTGTAATACACACATTATACAAATAAGGCCAACCAAAGATGTCTGAGATTTAAATTAGTCAAGAAGGAACTAGATATATCAATTTACAGATATTTACGCCGCTTTATCCAGTTGATATCACTTGTGTGATAATTTTTTCATATCACATAGTATGTATTCCTACGCCGCATGACGAAATCAGGACGACAGAATATTCCCAATAAATTCGATAAGCCTATTAGGCCTAAAAATATATTGATGGAAGCGACACTGAGTTGATAAAATTCTTCAAAATTTGAAAACAATAAATTTATGATGATTGTTAAAAAAATTGTTAAGATCGAAAAGGCCTGTAATACTTCTTGAAAGTCAAAATGTAACAACCCCCCCCCCCCCCCCCGTTCCGTCTGACTGAATGACGTACTTCTGTAAATCTCTCTGAGTGATAGAAAATCCGACAGACCACATTACGAAACAAACAAAATATTCATTGTCACGTATTTACTCCTTTTATTTAATGGATTATCAACTTTCAACTCCATCATCCATGCACATGCACCGAACTGCCGGGGTAGGCCTAACTCGATATCTAGCATATCTGCTCTGAGAAAAAATGATTCCAATCACGAATACAGATGCAAGAAACTCCAAACACAATTCACAATAATAGCTCCACGACCCTCCATGTCACAGAAAACGTAAAATTCTGTCAATGGCGATGTACAGATTATCTACTCCAGACAAACAAATGGAGAGAGAGAAAAAAAACATCGCGTCATCTCATACGTCATCACTGGATGGCTAATATTTCACCACAATTTCTATGTAATATGTCCTAAAACGTATTTTTTTCTCTCATTTACGAATAATATCTTCTGATTTAAACATTCGACTGTCAACGTTCTTAATTTTTTTTTTTAATTTCCAACGAACTATTTGTAGTGCCGTAATGTTAACGTTGCGTAGGTAATTCGTGTCTCAGGTAAACAAGAGAGAGAATTGAAATCCTTATTCATTAGGCTTAGTCTGGATAAAATATGTGATAAAAAGAATATCCCATGGTTTGTGGTTTGATATGATGATTATCCAACTCGTTGTTGTGTTTTCTTCCCCTCGCCAAAGGCTCGGGGATAGAAAACACACAACTCGTGGATAATATCATATCAACCACAAACCATGGAGATCCTATATCTATTCCTATCATTTGGATGAAATTACATAGTTTGCATTGAAACAAGTTATTATCCCCTCGCAACTAGTTGCGGAGGGGATATAGCATCGCGTCCGTGCAGATTGTGTGTGTCTGGAACCTTGTGAACAAGATAGAAGCAAGGGCATTCATCAGAGAAAAAATCCCACAAAAACCCTTTTCCAACAAATGGTTTTACCATGGAGAGAGGATGAATCCTAATGATTTTCAAGTTTAAGGGTAAAGGTCAAGGTCACTGGACTATTGACTTAAAATTCTTGTGAACAAGATAGTGGACACAGCATTCATCAGAGAATCATCAAACCTTCCACAAATGTTGACCATGGAGAGAGGATGAATCTAATGATTTTCAAGGTCAAAGGTCAAGGTCACTATTGACTATTTGACTTCATTCTTGTGAACAAGAAGTGGACACAGCATTCATTTAGAGAATCATCAAACCTTTCACAAATGTTGATCATGGGAGAGGATGAACCCTATTGATTTTCAAGGTCAAGGTCACTTTCGACTATTGCCGAAAATCTTGTGAAATAAGATAGAAGAAAAGCATTTATCAGAGAATCATCAAACCTTCCACCAATGTTAACCATGGAGAGTTGATGTTCTCTAACTTGATTTTCAGTCAATGAACAAGATAGAAGACACAACATTCATCAGAGAATCATCAAACCTTTTACAATGTTGCCCATGGATTGGGTAAACCCTATTGATTTTCAAGGTCAAAGGTCACTATTGACTATTGTTTAAAAATCTTGTGTTGCGAGGGAGTGCTACGCTTGTGTTGCCTTGTTATATATGGTAATTATAAATACGTTAACCATGTTAGCATAGAAACAAAAGTTTTTGATCATTAGTATCTATGTACTTTTTGAACATGATCTGGAAATACCTACCAAAATGTTTAATTTCCTGTGACACTGTGGCATTGTAACATATTATGTTTGAATATTCTTTGGTTATTCGCTGATGCTGAATAAGAGCTGAATGCAATGTATTCCAGAACTAAAGCCAAAATTTTGTATTCTGATTGGATAAAAAAAAGTTCTGGTACATGTGTGCCATTTCTGGCTGCCATTTGGAATTGTCAGTAGGAATATTAAAAATTGAATACAAGTTAGACATTATTTCAAATCACATACAATAGTGTTAGATAGTTGATGTTATGATTCAGTTTTTTTTGTGTTTTAGCTTAACTGAACCGAAGGCTCAAGTGAGCTATTCTGATCGCCTGTTGTCCGTCGCTGTCTGTCCGTAAACTTTTCACATGTTTGACTTCTTCTCCATAACCACTGGACGAAATTCAACCAAACTTGGTACAAATCATCCTTGGTGAAGGGATTCAGGTTTTTTTCAAATGAAGAACAATGCCCCATCAAAGGGGAGATAATCATGAAAATGCAAAAATAGGGTGGTGTCACTTCTCAAGAACCACTGGGCCAGAAAAGCTGAAATTTATTAGAAAGCTTCTGATATAGTGGAGATTCAAGTTTGTTCAAATCATGACCCCGGGGTACGATGGGGCCCCATAGGGGTCAAAGTTTTTACATATGATTATATAGGGAATCTTTAAATCTTCTTCTCAAGAAACACTGGCCAGAAAAGCTGAAATTTATATGAAAGCTCCCTGATATAGCGGAGATTCAACTTTGTTCAAATCATGACCCCGGGGGTACGATGAGGCCACAAAAGGATCATATATTAAACAAGCAAATATATAGGGAAATTCTTTTAAAATTCATTGAACAGACGAGTGGATATTTACCTGAAAGCTTCTGATATGGAGTAGACTTAAGTTTGTTTAGATAATGCCATCCCCCTCTGGGGTTGGGTGGGCCACAATACGGATTAAAGTTGCTACTACTGCTCTTCTTAGTGAAGCAGTGTTCAGGTGAGCGATGTGGTCCATGGGCCTCTTGTTTGTTTTTGTTTAGGAGAGATCAGATGATGCTGGATTGGGTAGATCAAGTGATGATGGAATGAACAGATCAAGTGACATTGGAACTTCTGCAAAAGAAATCAGTCAACAGATCAAAGCTGTTCCTCCTACGCCCTCCGATGTTAAAGCAGGGGACGTCTGCCAGACTGAGGGCTACCATCCCATATCACCACAGAGGAAAAGTCCACCAAGGAAAAACGGGAAACGTTCAAAATTAACAATTTCTATTCCAAGAAAGAGTTAAATCTAGGAGATTCAGGCAAAGAATTCAGTGAAGGGGACTCTCAGCACCACAGCAGAAATCTCAGGTGCCAATGCTGCACCTAAAAGCAGTGCCCAACTATTACCGAGTGAAGCTTCAGGGTGGTTATCAAAAACCAGTGGAAAGTCTAATAGTTAAGGAAAAGACAGCAATGGGCTAATTCAGACCAAGAAAAGAAAGGAAGAGGTGAAATCGACGGTGAATAATGATGCAGTTCTTTTGGCCAAGGCCACAATGATTGCTCGGACGATGGTTAAATCTTATTTCCCAGAACCGATGAAGAGACCAAGCATTGGCAAGTTTGTTTTCTCTTTAGAGTGCTTAAGATTTGTAAGAAAGAAGATAAGGAAAATGTATATTCCTAATTCAGCACACGGTATTCCTACACAATCATGTTGAATTTAGTCATGTTTATTTGTGTTGACAAACACACAGAAAGAACGGTACCGAAAAAGGTACCTTCTTTGAAGAGGCGAAAAAATAATTTTGTGAGGAGTTGTGAGAAGCACATGTACAGGTGTACGGAAATACAAGTGTGAGTGTGTTTACGTATAATCCTCATGTGTGTATTAGGTATTCTGTAGATTCCTATAAAATATATGCGATGTAATTATTATTGTGTAATTTCACGAGAGCTATCACTCGCAAAATAAAATTACTACATGTATTTACTCGCCTGTATTTTTCTGTAGCTAAAATGAGTGTGAGAACTCTTGATTAATGGATGACACCCGGATTCATATATATTCTTGTAATTACGTACGTGTCTACATGTACGAATCATTTCACTGTATTTTGTAGTCGTAAAATTAGGGGTCTGCAATATCACATTTATTCTTTCGCTATATCGTTTAACAGACACACGGTCCAGCTTTACAGATGATGTGGAGATGCCAGGGCTAGATGAGGTGATAAAGAAGCAGCTGCCTCTAATAAATAGTGATGCACGGCCACAACTCCCTCACACAAACCAAGGGTCACAACTCCCTCAGACAAACCAAGGGCCACAACTCCCTCACACAAACCCAGGTATTTTCTCACGATCGTCTAGTGTATGATAGTAGCCAAAGTTTTGTTAGAATGTTTATATCATGTAGTTTTGATTTATATGATAGCGAAGTCCAGATAGCCTTAGTGGTATATACATGCTTATGATTGGCAATACGTATTCTTAGATACACTCAGGTATTCTGGAATGTTTTGTTGAACTTTTTGTGCTCACATAATCAGAAATTGAGGGGTTTATAATTATTGGTCTGTCTGCAAAAACTTTAACCTTGGCATAACTTTAGAATGGATGGTGAAATGACTTTCATATTTCACATACATGTGTATTACTTGTGACAAGACTTTTCTTTAGAAGCAAAATGATTTACCTTTTGACCCTGGAACTTGACCTACTTTTGAAAAGTTTTAACCTTGGTTGTAACTTTTGAAATTTAGTGCTTGGGCCTTCATACTTTACATGTGTCAATGTTGTATGTCCTTGGTGCTTGGGCCTTCATACTTTACATGTATATTCCTTTGCTTGGGTCGTCTAACTTTACATACATGTGTATTTTCTTGTGCTTGGGCCATCATAAATTTACATGTGTATTCCTTGTGCTTGGGTCTTCATACTTTACATGTGTATTCCTTGTGCTTGGGCCGTCATACCTTACATGTGTATTTCTTGTGCTTGGGCCTTTATACTTTACATGTATATTCCTTGTGCTTGGGTCGTCATACTTTACATACATGTGTATTTCTTGTGCTTGGGCCTTCATACTTTACATGTGTATTCCTTGTGCTTGGGCCGTCATACTTTTACATGTGTATTCCTTGTGCTTGGGCCTTCATACTTTACATGTTATTCTTTGTGCTTGGTCGTCATACTTTATACATACATGTGTATTTCTTGTCTTGGGCCATCATAATTTACATGTGTATTTCTTGTGCTTGGGTCTTCATACTTTACATGTGTATTTCTTGTGCTTGGGCCTTCATACTTTTACATGTGTATTTCTTGTGCTTGGGCCTTCATACTTTACATGTGTATTTGTTTTGGGCCTTCATACTTTACATGTGTATTTCTTGTGCTTGGGCCGTCATACTTTTACATGTGTATTCCTTGTGCTTGGGCCGTCATACTTTGCATGTGTATTCTTTGTGCTTGGGCCTTCATACTTTACATGTGTATTTCTTGTGCTTGGGCCGTCATACTTTATATGTGTATTTCTTGTGCTTGGGCCGTCATACTTTACATTGTATTTCTTGTGCTTGGGCTTCATACTTTACATGTGTATTTCTTGTGCTTTGGCCGTCATACTTTACATGTGTATTCCTTGTGCTTGGGCCTTCATACTTTACATGTGTATTTCTTGTGCTTGGGCCTTTATACTTTACATGTGTATTTCTTGTGCTTACTTTTACATGTGTATTCCTGTGCTTGGGCCGTCATACTTTACATGTGTATTTCTTGTGCTTGGGCCTTTATACTTTACATGTGTATTTCTTGTGCTTACTTTTACATGTGTATTCTTGTGCTTGGGCCGTCATACTTTATAGTGTTTTCTTGTGCTTGGGCCGTCATACTTACATGTGTATTTCTTGTGCTTGGGCTTTATACTTTACATGTGTATTTCTTGTGCTTACTTTTACATGTGTATTCCTTGTGCTTGGGCCTTCATACTTTATATGTGTATTTCTTGTGCTTGGCCGTCATACTTTACATGTGTATTTCTTGTGCTTGGGCCGTCATACTTTACATGTGTATTTCTTGTGCTTGGGCCATCATACTTTACATGTGTATTTCTTGTGCTTACTTTTACATGTGTATTCCTTTGCTTGGGCCGTCATATTTACATGTGTATTCCTTTTGCTTGGGCCATCATCTTTACATGTGTATTTCTTGTGCTTGGGCCGTCATACTTTACATGTGTATTTCTTGTGCTTGGGCATCATACTTTACATGTGTATTTCTTGTGCTTGGGCCGTCATACTTTACATGTGTATTTCTTGTGCTTTGGCATCATACTTTACATGTGTATCCTTGGCTTGGGCCTTCATACTTTACATGTGTTTCTTTGTGCTTGGGCCATCATACTTTACATGTGTATTCTTGTGCTTGGGCCGTCATACTTTACATGTGTATTTCTTGTGCTTTGGCCGTCATACTTTATATGTGTGTATCCTTGTGCTTGGGCCATCATACTTTACATGTGTATTCCTTGTGCTTGGGCTTCATACTTTACATGTGTATTTCTTGTGCTTGGACCTTCATATTTACATGTGTATTTCTTGTGCTTGGCCATATACATTACATGTGTATTTCTTGTGCTTGGGTCTTCAATCTACATGTGTATTCCTTGTGCTTGGGCCTCATACTTTACTGTGTATTTCTTGTGCTTGGCCGTCATACTTACATGTGTATTTCTTGTGCTTGGGCTTCATACTTTACATGAGTATTCCTTGTGCTTGGCCTTCATACTTTACACTGTGTATTCTTGTGCTTGGGCCGTCATACTTTACATGTGTATTTCTTGTGCTTGGGCCATCATACTTACATGTGTATTCCTAATGCTTGGGCCTTCATACTTTACATGTGTATTCTTGTGCTTGGGTCGTCATACTTTACATGTGTTTTTTCTGTGCTTGGGCCGCCATACTTTACATGTGTATTTCTTGTGCTTGGCCATCATACTTTACATGTGTATTCTTGTGCTTGGCGTCATACTTTTACATGTGTATTTCTTGTGCTTACTTTTACATGTGTATTCCTGTGCTTGGGCGTCATACTTTACATGTGTATCCTTGTGCTTGGGCCTTCATACTTTACATGTGTATTCTTGTGCTTGGGCCGTCATACTTATATGTGTATTCCTTGTGCTTGGGCTCATCTTTACATGTGTATTCCTTGTGCTTGGGTCATACTTTACATGTGTATTTCTTGTGCTTGGGCCTTATACTTTACAATGTGTATTTCTTGTGCTTACTTTTACGTTGTATTTCTTGGCGCTTGGGCCGTCATACTTTACATGTGTATTTCTTGTGCTTGGGCCGTCATACTTTACATGTGTATTCTTGTGCTTGGGCCATCATACTTTACATGTGTATTTCTTGTGCTTACTTTTCATGTGTATTCCTTGTGCTTGGGCCGTCTACTTTACATGTGTATTCTTGTGCTTGGGCCGTCATACTTTACATGTGTATTTTTGTGTTTGGCGGCATCATACTTTACATGTGTATTTCTTGTGCTTCTTTTTACATGTGTATTCCTTGTGCTTGGCCGTCATACTTTACATGTGTATTCCTTGTGCTTGGGCATCATACTTTACATGTGTATTTCTTTGTGCTTGGGCCTTCATACTTTACATGTGTATTTCTTGTGCTTGGCCTTCATACTTTACATGTGTATTTCTTGTGCTTGGGCCTTCATACTTTACATGTTGTATCCTTTGACAAGACCTTTCTTTGGATTCCAGAATTACCTGTTACTGGGTTAATCATAGCTTTACAAACTTTTCTTGTTAGGTTTATTATTTTGTTTTACATTTCTTCAGATGACAAAGCCATTTAAAACTGAATCTGTTAATTATCTATAGCTGAGAGTACCACCACCAAGATGGCTGACGTGAGAGAGGTACATGAGCAGACGGCGTCCAGGCACAACGAGAGACAGGAAAATGAAACACAACATCTTCCATCTAGTTCATCAACATATCAGAAGTCTAGTTCAAAAGAAAAACACTCAAAAACTTTACAGAGTATGAAAGACAAAGACAAATCAAAATCATCTAACTCCTCAGAAAATGATAAGCATAAAAGTTCACTTGAAAAACATGGTGTTAAAAGTTCAGGTTCAAATGACAAGGATACTGCCAGGAGACCTGGTTCTGAGAACAAGAATAATAATACTGGGTTCAATGCTGGAGACAGCATTAGTTCAAGTGGTTTAATCTCCAGAGGAAAGGGTCGTGAATTCAAATCTAGTGTACAGAATGGTGAAAGGAATTCCAGTCAAAATCATCAGAGTGGTTCCAATTTAATTAAATACGCTTCCAAATCTAGCTCAACCAAGCATGATAGTTCAAGGGGATCTAAATCAAAGGATGAGACTGATGCTAACAAATGTAGTTCAAAGGATACGGAAGTTCCAGAACTTAGTTCAAGGACAAGGATGATTCAAGGAGATCTAGTCAAAGGATAAGGAAGGTTAAGATCAGTTCAAGGGACAAGGATGATTCAAGGAGATCTAGTTCAAAGGATAAGACTGATTCTAACAGATCTAGTTCAAGGGATTCTAGTTCAAGGGATAAGAATGGTTCAAGATCTAGTTCAAGGGACAAGGATGGTTCAAGATCTAGTTCAAGGGATAAGAATGATTCAAGAAGATCTAGTTCGAGAGAAAAGGATAGTTCAGTTATTTCCACTTTCAAAGGTAGTTCATTGAAATCTATATCAGAAGAAAGGGATAGTTCAGTAAAGACAAACACAAAACACAATGATAATGCAGGAAGGGCTTATACAGGAGAGAGAGGGAGACAGGAAATTCTTAAAGATAGACCAAGGGAAACTGACTCAAAAGAAAAGGATAGCGTGAAAATGTTAAGTTCAAAAGACAAGGATAGTTCCCAAAGATCTAGTTCAAAAGACAAAGATAGTTCACAAAAATCTAGTTCAAAATACAAGGATAGTTCACAGAAATCTAGCTCAAAAGACAAGGATAGTTCACAGAAATCTAGTTCAAAATACAAGGATAGTTCCAAAGATCTAGTTCAAAAGACAAGGTAGTCAAAGATCTTTCAAAACAAGATATTCACAGAATCTGTTCAAAAGACAAGGATAGTTCAAAAAAAGATCTAGTTCAAAAGAACAAAGAAGTTTCACAGAAATCTATTCAAAAGACAAGGATAAGTTCACATAAAAGATCTAGTTCAAAAGAAAAGGATAGTTCACAAGATCTAGTTCAAAAGACAAGGATAGTTCCAAAGATCTAGTTCAAAAGACAAAGATAGTTCACAGAAATCTAGTTCAAAAGACAAGGATAGTTCACACAGATTAGATTCAAAAGACAAGGATAGTTCACAAAATCTAGTTCAAAAAGACAAGGATACTGTCACAAGATCTAGTTCAAAGACAAGGGGTAATTTAGGAAGATCCATATCAAACTCAAATGGCTCAACAAGATCTCATTCAGGTCACGAGAAATCCAGATCGAACAACAAAGGTACCATCTCAAATGAGAGCGATACATCAAATATATCAAAAGAAGGAAACAGTTGTGGAAGAAATACATTAGAAAAAAGGAATTTGGATAAACATGATAAATATGATACATCAACAAGTTATACTGGAAATTCAAAATCAAATAGGACTGAAGAGGGAAATTTTCACAGTGTACCAGATTCCAGAGAGAGTAAAGGTAATTCATCAGGCCACTCCAAAACATATCCCAGCACCAGTGTCTTGCATCCGATTTCATCATTGAATGCTGTGTCTGCTCCTACAGAGGTCAATGATGAACGTCTGCTGGGTGTTGGATGTGTGGATCAAATGGACACAGACCAGCAGGAGGATGTGAAACTTGGAAAACTAGCAAAAGCAGCTGCCATTGAAAAGCTTTTCTCCTCACAGGAAATGGAAGATGATGAATCTAATGTAATTATTATTGATGAAGAGGAGGAAGAAGAGGGAGATATAGTGCTTAGTAAGAAGCCAAGTTTAATGACTAATGTTGTGGGCATTAAATCCATCCTGAACAAAGAATACCATACATTCTTTGCTGATAAAAATGATGAAAGTGCAAGGAAAGGACAACGTATCAAATTCAGGCTAGCGCCAGATCGTGCTTCACAGCGGACTCAGAAGTACATCAACTCTCTCCTTCATAGGAACAAGGTAGGACCTCAGCCTACGCCGTCTGCTGGACCTTCACCGTCTGCTGGACCATCACCGTCTGCTAGACCTTCACTGTCTGCTGGACCTTCACGAGTGAGTGGTCGGTCATTAACAGACCACGGAGGCTGTGGTACAGCGACGACACAACGAAGGCCCAGTTTTACGAATCAGATGGTCCCAGTAAAGGTAAATCTCAAGAAATTGGGATTGTAGTCTTGGTTTTTACTTCACCTTTGCCCAAGGCTCAAGTGAGCTTTTCTGATTGCCTTTTGTCCGTCGTCTGTCTGTCTGTTAACTTTTCACATTTTCAACTTCTCCAGTCTGTCTGTTATTTTGTATATATCTACATTGATCTGTTTAATTTTGTTATTGTACTTTTCATGACTGTATGCCAACATGGTAATTGTCAATAATATGGATTATTGAAATGAATATGAGATAATCCCATTTAATTGAGTGTAGCATCAAAACTGGACTTAACTTGGTACAAGTTAACTAGTTTCTAAAAGGGGAGTTAACTGGATAACAACTTCCTCTTCCTCTTGCTTTTACTCGAGAGCAAGCATGGTTAACAACACAAGAAAGTTATCCGATATCTCCATCCATTGGTACTATGCCACCAAGGAAAAAGGAGGCCAAGGAGGAAAGATCTCTCCATAAAGGACAGAGGATACAAAAAATGCGCTTGCATTCCGATTTAGGGGACTGGAGCAAAGCCTTGGGCTGACAACCGAACCTGCCATGCTAAGGAACCTCTGAAGGCCTCAGGGTATCACTGGACTGACTTGGGTTTTTGGGCCAACCATTTACATAGTATGGATAATCTTCAATTATTCAAATTTTCTGTGGACAGAGACAATCTATTCACCCCACTGGGGGGCCGAGGTTCTGAAGTTGCAGCTTGTTTGATAATGTGGTCACACACATCCCATGAAAAACTAAAGCAATAATAATTATATAAATTAAATAAAAAAAAGTTATAATAAGTTATAATAAAAAAAATTGGATGGGCTTTCATT
>CAJDSM010065955.1:12374-22672 GCA_903981925.1 Ostrea lurida | reverse complement strand
ATATCCATGACCTCTACCACATATCTCTCTGTGGTTTCATTCTGACTCATTTGTGAATTAACTTACATTCGTGTTATTTTAAGCCAGGGAGATAAGTTCGCTACTGATTGTAAGTTTGCCGTGCGTGTCTTTGACTGACAGATGAAAGTACTTAAACCTTCTCCAAAATATAGCATTGACCAATGACAAAACACTTTATTCTTTAACGGTTGATTATGAAAATGGAGTATTGATGAATGCATTCCAGGCTTGTATGAACGGTAGCTAAGCTGCAGTCACTAGGAAGGCTCGTACTATTTGATCCCATTCTTAAAACAGCATGTATTGATATAAATAAAAAAAATATCAGCCATATAGAGGAACCTTTCAATCTTATGTAATTTCACCTGGGTCTTTAAGGCGAATGAACTATCGTGTCGTGTGATACACTTTATTGAGATTGAAACCTGCAAATGTGGTTGAATTTTTTCTCATGCTTCTCGATTATTATCAGGTGATTCATACACCTGTGCGTCATCCAATCAAGTCGGTTAGAGGTGACACAAGCGCACTGAGGCGCCAGTGGCTATAACCCCCTCAATGACATAGATTCAGATCTCATAAGTAGGCTCAAACTCGCCATGTTTTTAGTCTGCTATTAGAAACTACGAGAGCAGTAATGCGAAGGATGATTATATCTCATCTCCTCGCGCAAGAGCTCTAGAGATCTGAGAAACCAACAAACGGGCTAGGCAGAGAAGAGAAACCTCGATATATCTACGGATTCCACAGTAATTTACTGCCCAAAGATAGACTGACACTAACGCGAGACAACCTATATAGTTATGTACCGAAAGACACAAAGTCTAATATAGAAACTACTATCACCTACCTAAAAATAAACTTTTTCGCATCTAAATGACAGTAATAACTGACAATAATTACTCATTCAAAGGAACGGGAGCAGAGGAAACCAACAAAGGAGGAGACTCGTTCATGCCCGTAGCAATGAACCAAAGAGAATACTAATAGATTATAGTCAAACTGACATCATGACCAAAACTTTTCCTCTAGAAAGACAAAAAACAGATAAACCATTTTAAACACCTATACGTAGTCTAGATCATCTACCTAATTAAAACCAAGGAACGGACAAGGGGGACAGGAGGGGGGCTGCGCACCAGACCAGGTAGGCTGAACCAAAATAGTACGGAGTATATTAGACCTATGTCAATTCATGAGACACTTTATCCATCAAACTAAACAAAAAATCACAAACTACTTCGCACAACTCATACACATAAACATAGAAGTTATAACCAACTAATTCAATGGGAAAGGATGCGCGGGGGGGGGGGGGGGTTAACCGGAACAGAATTTGTGACTGACATTTTAAAGCGCCGGTAGACGAAGACAAAGGAACAGATTGACAACGCAGATAGATGACTAACCTCCCCATCTCGACGGTGAAAATTCAAACATAGTATTATCTCTCCCCCTCATTCGAACGCCCCAAGACTATACCTCACGATAGTTACTACAAAGGCTATAACTACAGAGTGCGATATGACTTCCGCGAGATCGCGACCCATTAACATTGACAGTGAAAACCTACCTGTAGTTATAACTTAGTCGTTACTTGTACTCATCTGTCCCTAGAAAAAGACACAAGATTAACGATAATTCTATATTCTGACTACTAATATGGAAATCACATTAACAGTTACTGCAATCGGATAAACATTAATAAAAACCTCAGCTAGACAGCAAAATTCCAACGAGTGCAAGTATTGTAAGAAAGCGCTAACAGAAAACTTATGTCTACGAGCACCATCTAGGAAACACAAAAGCACACCGCGGGACACACAATGAAAATCGTCGAATCATCTGGTTTAGTAGTGTAGTCTCTGTCTGAGATATTAACAAATTCCATGAGATCGGACAGTATAACAAGGACATAAGAAAACTCGTGACCGCTTTCTATCAAATTAGCATACAAGATAATCTGTTCAGATAACAAAGACAAAAAGCACGCAAGATATGCTCATATAAATATCTACCAGTGACAGATAATGCTTGGTACTTAAGATATTCATTACAGATCTTACTGATATACCTTATACAATATAAATTCTCATTGCATAAGGTGAATCCGAAAGCTCGTAACAAGTCTCTTAGTCGTGACCACACAGAAGAACAACCTCAATTGGAGAACTGGTCAGGTTCACAGTATCTATATACAAAAATATTAATTACAACTACTCTTGATATTTCACTTGTATTTACACTTTTGTTGATTAAAGAATAGATTCTTTAGACATGATTGGTTGTACTTTCTGCTGCTCTTAACATATGTAACATCAGTCGATTCCAACACGCACCCCCCGACCCCACACAAACACGTCCACAACCAACGGACAACCACCGCCATCCACACAACCACGGACACAACCCTATATACTGCGTCCAAAGAAAACCTAACATAACCGCAACAAGTTAAACCCAAAAATGACAGACACCGAAACAGATGAAATATCAGAAAACGTAAAAGCACTAGACAAGAGAAAACAGAACATCAGCTGTCTTCGACACACAATACACAACCAACAAACAACATAACTACTTTCAAGAAAATTCAGAGTACATCTGAACTACACAAACCGACTCTCCACAAACTAGACCTAAGAACAACTTTTAACCACACCTAAAAAGAACTACACAAATCAGACACAATTACATCGCAGACCCTAATAGGCATCTGCGCTCCTCCAAGCACACAAGGAAGACCAAACAAAGACAACAGACGAGACATCCCAACCAGGTACAGCCTATTTATAACTCCTCTACACAGACAACTCATTTAGAATTCAACGACCTAACCAAAGAGAATACTAGTCAAGCAAATAATACAGACTTACCCATTACATCTGTCCACTCTACGAACACTTAAATCTCAACAACACCCCACCCCCCCCATTCTCTCTAGTTATCAGATTTCTGTGCAAGATATCAGACATATTATGCCTAAGAAATTAGTCATTCTAGTTCACATTGACAGACATATGTCTCGTCACTCTGACAAAGACTCTCACTGGCTTGCAGTCTGTCATCTGTCTACTGCAAGATTAGTCCAACGAAGGTGCTTCACACTCGCATCAGTACTGTACTCCACATAGCCACCCTCCCCTTCTAACAGCCCACTTCTTAGACTCTGATATGACAGCAACAAAACCGTACATAGACGAACACTTTTACTAAGACACAACAAAAACATACATAAAAGAATCAGGCTACACGCCCCACGCTACACCCTGTGCTGTGTGTTGTTAAATCCAGTAATATCACTACCAGGCATCACACGATGGCTAGATCAAGTTGAACAATTAAGTACCCTAGACCAACTTCGGACCTGATACAAATCTATGAGAGCTATCACCATAAGACAGAGGAGCAACGTAACAAAAACAAGTCGGATTCAAGGAGGAACACCTTACGATCACATGACATATAATTGCAATTATACAGGAAGTTTACTCAGGGAACAACGAGACAAAGAAAAGGAAAGAACGACGGCAGAGAGAAGACGGGGAGCGAGAGCAGAACGACAGAAGGGAGGAGAAGACTCGAAGAAGAGGAAAGCAACGGAAGCGAGAAAGAGAAAAGAGAACGAGGGAGGGGAGAGTTACACGAAAACTAGTGGTCATTAAATCGAATCAATGGTGAGATTGGATTTCAAATCAGATCCGCATTCGGTGGACACGGTCAGGGAGAAATCATCATCTTGTCGGTTCTATCTGAATGCGTATGCTGTGAGATAGCAAGTTTGAAATTTTATGACCGCAACCACCATTTGGATGGATCTTGTTAGCGGCTGGTATTTAATGAGGTGTAGACTTGATGGTATATAGCAAAAGGATGAACTGACGCATGATAGATCCCATACACACCATCAACCGTTACACTCCGCACTTGATTTCTAATTCACAAACCTTAAGATAGTGAAATTTCACATAGGACGCACCATCAACAAGACTTGTAAAACCAGACAAGGGTCGGCAGACGGAACTTCAGCATGTATAACACAGACAAAGTAAATAACGGCAGGAGAAAACGCAACAAGACAAAAACTATGGATCTTATGGGAAGGACCAACCGATTCAAATGAGAGGGATGATGTAAAATCTTAGAGGTTGATTCTCGTTCTAGCAATCTCAACAGATCACAGATGTTGCAGTGTTCTCAGGTTCATAGTTTACGATAACAAGACCACCAGGCCATATAGGACTACAAATGAGACGTACAACATGCACCCGAGAGAAACACACAACGAGTAAATATAACTAAGGCTCAACATCGATCCACGTTGTCGTAGTACTCAGATATGGACTTTAAGCACTGGTAAACACGTCAGTCACTCACAGGTGCTGGTGGATACCAATGACACCAAATACCACACATTAGCGAATGAGACTAGAGATAATATTGAATTTTACCTAGACAAGGCGGTCAGGCCCGACATCTACCAGATTCCAAATATCAGGAGATAATACACACCAAAGCCGGAGGACATATAACTAAGCAGGAGCCATTACATCGAAAGCGAATAACTTACACGCATCATGAATACTAACTAAAGCCCTAATAGAACAACGACAATGATGCTCTCTAGACACTAAGAGGAGAAACCTGTAACAAACCTAAGCAAGAAATGCTATGCAATATGTTACATTCGTTAGTAATAGATTTAACTGCACGAGGCACGACGACACAACTCGGAAGATACATCGGACCTGATTGCAGTAAAACCCACAGAGGCGTACACGAACATGTACGCATGCGACGGATATCCACGGAAATCCGCGAACAAATATTACGCCTAGAACGTAACACAATATGTTCCACCTGGAGACACACTGGTTTAACTAACAAACTAAACTGGACAAATAGCTCATTGCCTGTATGCTTATACTATAGCTAAGGCAGAACAGAATATAACCAGCAGCATTAGAATAAATACATTTCCCACTCTCGCGACCCTGTACTATGGCATAACAACATCGTTTTATAATTGCAAACTGCATAAATGCTAGTAGTCATCGTAAACTACATGGAGACTTGGGATCACATAATAAAGCACTACCGATAAGTCTTATGGCATAGTGCTGCGCTATTAGGGCAGAGGTTCCTTCGATCTTATTAGATCATAGAATTCCGACGTAGAAGCACAACGAAACCAAAACAGCACGGAAGTTCGCTCTATTTAGTTGCTGACTCGGGAGAGCTAAGCTGCTCGCATACAGATATAACAGACAACTACGCCACTCGACACAGGTAACAAACATGTCACCTATCGTTACGTTGCAACAGCTGTGGAGGTATACTATACTGTGACGTATGCACGGTTCAAATTAGAGTACAATGTGGGCAAGTCTAACAAGATACACCGATTTATAAACTCCTGAATACTAAACACCGAACGAACATGAGGAACAACCTCCAGATGATATGGTGTACTACACACAAGATCAGAATCACTAGAAACAAACATCGGTAGCAGAGAGACGGGGGAGATAAGAGCAAAAAAATGAGCCTATCAACGACGGGACCTCAGAAAACTCATCTATAAAAAGATAGAGATAACCAACATATTTCTGTAGATAGGGCAGATTACGTATGCATTTTTCTCGAACTTGTCCAAACACAACATTACCGAAGTGGAAAAGGCAAAAAACTATCCGGCACGAGATAAAGAAACAACAAACTTAACAGACAAACATAAATAAATAGACTCATATAAACACGATTTATGAAACAATAATCAGGAAATAATCCATGACATATACGTGGGGACAAGTTATCACGATCCTTCACATAGCACATGCGTAAGGAAATTAGTGTACCACTTTTCGCCAGCTATAACGGTATCAACCTCTTAAGATCGTTTCACAAATACAGATTTGAAAACCACCTTATCGTGAGAGACGTGTATAAACTATATAACCCGAAACATAGACAGGCCTAATCTTAAAATACTTGACTACGAGTAGGATCTCCAAGAGCATGACACTTTGGTGTTGATTCAACAACAACACGCATAATGCTTGGATTACTCAGAATAATACATAAACTGTCGATCAAATCGATACCTGCGCTTTCCCAGACAGATATTAATACCTAGACAGACGGTATATGTCAGACATTAGACAAATAACTCTATGTATGATCACTGGTGTTCCCCATGACCTGGACAAGAAGACCAAAAAATAACTCCAATAGTCGGCCAGCTTAATGGCCTCAGTACCAAACACACTTACAGTAAGTAGACAGATGTGTACGAAGTAGTCTCAGGCCAGCTCACATAGTCATACTATTACAACGTATAACAATGTACAGAGACGGCAACGAAAAATGAATCCATAGAACTTACTCCAGCTCGGAGCTAAGTAGCATTAGGCGTGACGATACGCTGTAGTATCTCAAAGATTTAAGTAGACAAAATAGAGTCCAACTCTTACCAATGCTGATCAGAGGAATATACAGTGAAAGAAAGATAATCTATATCTGATAATTCGCGTATACTCTTAAACGAAAGATAGTCACAGCAATCGCACAATATCTCCAACAAACAGTGGAGACAAGCGATTTCTATATGCCAGATCATAAATAAGCCAACAAGCGACTAGTCAGCCATATCACAAAGATGGACATATAATACAGAACGAAGCATTAGCAGAGCTGGGAAGGCCACCTACAACTTAGATGTAATAAAATCTCTATCATTGTACGTATCTCAAGCGTATATCTTCAAGAACATTATTTTAGAACTCTATACTTCGAAGTTATAGACTAAAATCGGTTCGTATTCATATTAAAGGCAACAACAATAGTATGTGTAAGGCAGCACGCAACCAGAGCCGGGTACCGGGGGCACTTTCATGTAACCTTTCGTTTGGAATGGTTTAGTTGGGTGAGGACTTCGTCTGAAAGGCCTGCGGTTTTCACGTCACTGGACCTTAATTTGTAACACACTTTCTACTCACAGATTTTCAACAGTGAATATGCATTTTATCCATTGAATAAAAATGATTTTTCACAGTGAATAATACACTGATTTGTGATGTCATGTTATCTGATTGTGTGGTTTATGTCGTGTATTGTAGCCTTACGTCCTTTGAGTTTTGATCACCAGTGTTTGAAACCAAAGAAAGTGTAATATTAAGATAAAAATTCAATGTTTTTTATTGGATATGGAATTATTTTCATTGTGAGACGGTTTTTTTAAAAAATTTCCATCTCAACAAGAAAGCATGATATCCTCTATGTCTAAAAGCTTACTTACCGGGGACGGTTAGAATATGTCCTCGCTCCTCTGGCGTTGTCGTATGAGGCGACTTAATGGGCGCGGCTTCGTGAGACCGAAAACAAGGCCCGTGATCACACGGTGTGGCACGATAAATCTCCCTAGCTCAAGGCTCTGAGTAGCAGAGTAGCTAAATTTGCAGCCCGACCCCCCATTTCACTGGCATTGGTTGACGTCCTATATGAGTGAAGATTTCGGTGAGGACCATAAACAATTAATAAAATCAATCAATACAATATAACAGTTGACTTCTTTGGACAATAGCTCGATGACGGGATTTAATCAGCTCATGTAACATTGGATTCCATTACAGGGCGAACTCGGGAAATTCCCTCAACAGAATAATAAGACGGCAACCATACGAGAGGAATTCACACCTATCACAGGAAGGAGAACTCGGGCGAAAATTACGTGGCGAACTAGATACAGGGCGCAACTCGGGGACCGAATTCCCTTAATCAGGCGAACTCGGGAAAGTCCCTTTTTTCAGGGGCTTACTCAGGGAATTCTTAGTACAGGGCGATCGGGATTCCCCTGATACAGGCGATCATAAGACGTCTAGAACATCTTAGGGACTTTGGAATTCCCCTCTAGACAGGGCGATCAGTCAGCAGTTTATACATATACATCTTGGACATTGAAATATCCCCTTATACGCATTACCGTTCGGTTCCCATAGAAGGCAGGTATATTTGTAGGGATGTAATTACCCCTCTCAAATATAACCACGCACATCTTTAATATGTATCGCATACACACGCGACCCTACACTATCCCGTACTACAATGATGACCAGGCAACCAGGAGTGCATTACATAAGATTTCCCTGACATAACATAATTACCGTAACGCTCAGGTGATAATAGTCACACTTCTTATTTGCGAGAAAACAGACATAAAGGCCACATTCACTAGCATGACCAAGTTTTAACAGCCTACATGCGTGCTTCTTAAGTGCGAACAGAACTCTTGACAACTTAATAGTCACAAAGTAAACCATAACAATTTTCTTCCATGAAAACGGTATGCGAGAGACAAATTAGCCATAATTTTATTATGAAAAATAGGTCGAACATCAACTAGAAGCTGTTCACGACCTCCAGCAGGGAATTAAAGCGAGCATATCACCAGTCTTTTAAGTCAGTAGCCATTAAACTATACAGTAAAAGATAAGCACCCAACAACACTTTTCCAAGAGATAAATGCATAAAATTGCCGATATATATACATACACAAATATAATGCATAGCTAAAACTTAACTGCTGAGCAGGTATAGTGAAACGGCCGCATTGATATATAAGTCCAGATAACCCTCCTTTATGAGCCATATAGAGATACAACTTAGTATAGATGCAGCAATAGACGGTCGACTTTCACCGCCTCGCCATTAATGCTAGAGATACATAACCAAACTAATATTCTGATCGATACTGAAATATAGCAACGATGTATTAAACCAGAACGATGATGACACAGATAAAAGTATAAAGGCCAAGTGATTAGAAACAGACTATACTCAATTTTACACGTGCAACAAAATAGTATTACCTCAATGAACTGTTCACAACGGAATATCCGTTAATCTACTATTGTGTAGCCAATGAAGTCAAACTAAGAGACGACAACGACAGCATACACTCATACTATATGACATTTACGTCCCTCTTTAGAACGAGATTCAACGTAGAGACATATCTGCGGAAATATATATCAACACGATGAGTCCAGGCTGCACGCAAAAGAAGACGACTTCGCGGGACCGGAAGCCATGTATGACAGTACAAGCAGATAACTAGCAACGACATTATTTTAGTAGAGAGGGAAACCATAACCTTAGCACTGACGCTAACGAGGGCAGACCATCAACTAACATACAGTAAGCTCTCTCGGTCACTATACTATCATAGCATATCAATTACCGATACCAGTATGTAGCGAAATTCCTCTGACGAGATACACAGGATAGCGACTACATACAGACAGCACATATTATACGATTCACTATAGGACACATGAATTCCCCTCTAATACAGACGAAAATCGGAAATTCCCAACTTAAATACCAAGGGCGACTCAAATACAGGCAGATCCTAATATTCAACATCAATTAGGAAAAATTTCGAAAAACTACCACTTATTACAGGCGGAACTCCAGAGCATCGATTGCTTTAAATACACTTACAGTTAAGGGACATATGAGAAATTCCCTTTACAGGCGCTCACTCAATCAGTGATTACTGTTATATACATCTTTTTAGGCGACCTTGGAAATTTCCCCTCTCTATACAGGCGACCTCGCAGACGAGTATATCATTCATCTGGGCAACATTGGGTAAATTCCCCTTGCTACGGGCCCAACTAGTCCAGACAGTCTATGTTAAATATTACGAACATTTCGAATTTCCCTGTATTACAGGGCGAACTCAGGAATGTCACTTTATACAGGCGAAACCAATCAGGCGTTATATAGATGATCATCCTTAGGGAGAACATTGGAAATTCCCTTAGATGACAGGGCGAACTCAATCGTGATTCTTCTGTTATATGTATACATATAGGAACTTGGGATATTGTGCACGCTTGTACTATGGGCGGAACTCATCAGTGATCGTGGCGATGTTATAGGTAAATCACATGTCAGGGAACTATTGGAAGTTATTCGCGTGCTGTATACAGGGCAGAACTCCAGGATCAGTGCTTGGTCTGAAGTCTGCCACGTGGCGTTACTCATGCGGTAGGGGGTCATTAATTAGGGAACAATTATTTAGAAGTTTGGAAAATTTCCTGCAATATAACATGCATTTAATTTCTCTCTAATAAATCAGCCAATAGGAAATATTATGTTATTGCACAGAGGAAATCTGCCCAGACTTGCTCTGACCCTAGAACAGCTGGTTGTTTGGAGGCAAATAAGAATAAATAGTTTTCTCTATCAATAAACAGCCATACATTCTGAAG
>CAJDSM010065955.1:297-12349 GCA_903981925.1 Ostrea lurida | reverse complement strand
TATCAGAGATGCATGTGGATCAAGCCGTCTTGATTTATAATACAGCTTTTAACAGCTTAGGGATTCTCTTCATCTGTCCTTTAGCAGTTTGACACCTGTGTCCAGAATGGAAGGGGGGGGGGGGCGTCTGTCATACTGAATTGCCATTAGAATTCATCAGATCAATTATCATGATAGTAGATTTTTATTATCTTTAAGTTGATCACACAAAGTTGCTCAGGATTTAAAAGGAACATCATGAATGCATAGTAGGAGGAATTACAAATACAGTGGTTGTACCAGCGTGGTGGAGTCAGGTTTTTGAGCTGAGTCGCCGCACGCCTGGCCTGCTCCGTTGGTGTGTAAGAGCGCTGAGATTGGGGGTCATGATGGGGATGAGGCCATTGAAACAGGCGCGTGTCACAGTAGGTGGCGGTTCAATAAGTTCCGTCCGGTGATCGAGAAACTTGAGTGCGCTAGGGCCTAGAGAGTATGTTTGGCAGCCTCCCTGTGCGAGCTTGTGCGCGTTCTTGAGTGGAATAATTTCGACGTGTGAAGCCTAGGCAAATTAGTGCAATGGTGGTCGTTTTTACGGGCGTATATTAGAATGCAATTCGAGTCGGCTGTTAGTCTAACTAAGGGAGCACAGGGACATTGTGCCGCCAGGGGCGAGCGTCGGTGTCGTATCAACGAACTAGTGGAGATTGTTCCGTAAGTTGCCGCAAGTGTCCTGTTCGCTTTCTCTTCCCTGTAAGCACGTTGATCCTATAGACTGATGTATCTGGAGGTCACCTCGGCTAGATTAAATCCGTGCTGGGGGTTAAATTGTTCTTGATCTTTTCCCTGTATGGCTCAAGGCGTTATTCAGAATTAAATTGTCAGGCTTAATCTGTTGAACAAACTCTTTCCTAAGTAGAGCTGTGAAATTAGGGGGGAGAAAATCGTAACGTAAAGTGATAAGCTTGAATTTATAATATTGGTTTAAGGATTTATTTCAGTGGAAAAAGCAAAGTTTTCTTTGATTTCATATGTAATGTGCAAATATTGTCATTTAGGTGGACTGGCCAACGGAACTTTCTGTAATTAAAACTTAGCATCATTAGGGTAGTGAGCGTGGACAAGACAGGCTTTTTCTGATATTTGGCGTACTAAGCCATGGTCGGTTAGCTGTCAGCGCTAGTGAACTTTATCTGCTGATTCAGACTTCTAGCGTGATTCGTCGACTTGTCAAGCAGGTGATATCTCTTTTCGTGTTATATAAGAGCATGCTTCTTCTTTCGTCGGTCCCTCCTGGCGTGGGTTTGTGTCGTTTGATGGAGACTGTCATGGGCGCGCTGAAGGGGGGGGGAGCGATTATACTCGCTTCGGAGAACAAGTGTTAGGATTTGACGAGGCATACGCTGATTGCGATTGCTATATGGTTAATATACGTATCAGTTGCGTTCTGCGTTGCTCAGGGTGGGTCTATCCTGATGCTGTGGCTAAGTGTCTAAAGACAGCGAAGGGTTGTCGGTGTTTATAGCTCAGGTCCTCATGATGGGCTATAGTTGTATACAGAAAAGTTCTGGTTGGCGGTCTACCTAAGATGAATTTTGGCACCATTTCACATAGAATAGTTCTAGGCAGAGAAGCACTTAGTGTTGTTGTTATATAGCCACTTGAAAAGTGGTCTGTAAAGCTCCGAATATGAGCTGTAAATTCGAAGCTGTCTGAATCGACGTGATTTGAGCAGTTTTGTCTCGCGTCAGATTTCTCTTAGCTTGAGGTCCAGAGTATATTCAGGAAGGATTGCTAGTCCTGTTATTTCATTTCCGGTGAATAGTATAGAGTTGGACGGCGCGAGAGGAGTGAGGTTATGATTAGGAGATCGGTGAGCTACGGCTCTATGAAGGGGTCGTGAAGGGCGTGGTGTGGTCAAGTAACACGGCTTCCTATTTTAGTGTATAACGTATGGTGTGGTTAGGCGAGGGAGCAAATGACGATTTGGATAGCGAGACCATTCTCTGGTTTAGTTGTGATCCACAGAGGTCTGTTGGTTTCTCGTTAGTTTGTACGGGGCTGTAGCGATGGGAGCTAGAACTAATTGCAGTTAGTTCGTCGTGCAGAGATGTTCATGTTGGTAGTATTCGTTAGACTGTCCAGGATCTCCGTCTCGGTACTGGTCACTGTGATTTTGGGAGACGGATGCACCGATAGCCAAAGCAGTGAGCGTGTGCTGTGCGGCAGAAACTCTCGAGGCCTATCAATGCTCTGGCACTCAGGCCTTCGCGAGCGAGGGGGGCGATCTTGATTGTTACCGCAGCTACTGGTCGTGACAAGGGGGGGGCCGTGTGTTTTCCGCAGTCTCATCCGAGATGATGAGATCGGCGCCGCTCATTTCAGGTGCCTGCTTGACAGCTGCACGCCAGCAAGGGGGGTTGCTTGGAGCTTCTGTAGACCGTGGACGGTAGTGATCCACAGGCGGTGAGGTAGGAACCATAGTTCGATCTCGATGTGGTGGGTTCTCATATTACCGGTTGGTGCAGCATATCATGCATCAGTTCCTTTTAACTTCCTGGAGAACTGTTGTAGGTCGATGGCGAGAGTATAATAATAATGGATGCTATCCGATGTAATCTGGAGAGTTTCTTGTATGAGTAGATCGTCGATTATGGGGGTTACAGTGCGGTGACCAGATGGCCCGTGCCGCCGTCCCCAGCGCGCCTTCCGTTCTCTTGCAGCATCTGCAGTGTTGGTCAACCTGCTCTCAGACAAGAGGATGAGAGGAGTACCTGGCTGTTAGAAGCATACTGAGTCACGTAGGGGTAAGTCAGTACGACTTGGGGATTCGAGGCGGCCGAAGTGGCGCAGCTATGGAGTCGGATTCTGGCCTGGATAGCTGGAGGGTGTTGACGGATAGCGGCGCGTAGTTGCTGCGTGGGAGAGATGAAGCGTGGAGCGTTCTATGGATTGCTGTTGAGTTTGCCTTCCAAGTACAAGAACACGAGCTCTGTTCCGCTAGAGGTCTGGATGCAGTAGCTGGGCAGGAATTTCATGCTGTGGGACGTACAACGGTGAAGTAGTTGTCGCTATTGGACATGACGATATCTTGATTAGGAAGTAGTATAACTAAATGGGCGTGTGAGTAGTATTTGACGACGGACAGATCTTCTCCGAAGGAGAGATTCTAAATGAAATGCAGCGTCGTTCCGCCTAATGGTTTTGATCGGGCGTGACTGCGCGGTCGCCGGGGGGATCTGAGTCCGTCGCTGGCGCCGGGACGTGACATCGGCATGTCGAGTGTCGGCAGTCTTAGTGAATGGAATGATGGTCGAATGCGTTGGACCTAAGGATGTTATTAAACGGCATCACTGATTGAGTTCGCCCTGTCGGGGAATTTCCGTTGTGACTGAGAGTAGGCATTGCGTGTAGCGCGAGGTGTGACAGGCAATCGTCAGTTGGTTGAGCGCGTTAGGGTGTGGGGATGGGGGGATAATCGCACTAGATGTTGCAGGCGCCGTAGAGGATGATATCGTGGTATACATTCTGAGAGCTGCCGTGAGTGAGTTCCCCTGTATAAGTTGATTTCCTGAGTTCGCCTGTTAAGCGGGCGAGTGTTCGGCAAGACGTCGCGCCAGGGCGCGAGTACGTGGAGATGGTCTATGCGTTGACAGCGAGGCGACTGTCTGGACTGTACGTTGCCAGCATACATCAGGCAGGCATTCTCCAGAGTGGTGTCACGTGGTGTAAGAAGTGCACTTCTAGCGCTTAAGCGTGTTTGAATCAGTGGATCATGCGCCCGCCTGGTATAAGGGGAGCAGATTTGTTCACCATGTTTCGCGTGAATGATGTGTTATATGGCGTTGATTTAGCGAGCAGCGATGGGCACTGGATTAGAGTGAGGCCGGCCGCTGCGTGATAAGGGGGAGATTCTCCCATTTGGCTTCACCTGTAATGGGGTGCTTTTAGTACGATATAAACAGCGCAGACTCGCCATGGGATTTGCGGGTGATCGCTCTGATTAATAGACAGAGGATTTGCAATCGATTCCTATGATGTTATATGATACACTGGCCTGAGATTTAGGAGCTTCGCCTATTAGTGGGAATTCTTCCCTCGAGTTCGCCCTGGGTATCAAGGGTGAACAGTCATCCGACTGTCCACCTGGCTGAGTTTATTATACGGGATACAATGTCTCGATCGGACGGCTCCAACCTGGTGATTAAGGACGTGACATTTCCAGAGATTTCGCCTGAATAGCAGGTCTCTGTAGTGAGATTGATCATGCCGATGAGCATAACGCTGCGCGTGCGGTAGAGTGTGTACCCTGTACGCGGTAGGGTTAAGGTTACTCCGCGCGGGGACTGCAAGGGTAAGAAACAGACGTCTGCCTAGGCGCACATGTACGTGTACCCTAAAGCTCGTCTCGGAAGTGCCGGAGTTGAAGTACTCTCGCGCGGGTGAATGCCAGCTGTCTTTACGTCCACATGTAATAGTCGTCATAATCCGTTTACGTTGAACGCTCATATCTAGGGAAATGTCAAATTATTAGAAGTCTCTGTTTAGTCTTTATTCTACTATGGCTAACAAAGATTAGAAAATGTATACTGTAAAATTTCAGTGGAAATTATATACAATTCCTTTTCCCTTAGTTTCATAACTCTCAAAGTTTCCTTCAGATATTCTTGGAGCGGAGTAGCGCCGCAAGAGCCGCGGCAGACGGGGGTGCATGCGCAAATTGTGATGGGATGAGTCTCCCTCGTACTATTCGGACGGCCTGTGGGACATTGGCCCCATTCATTTCGCTTGGCATCTATACAATGGACTCATTTGTGCATTTAACGAGAGGCGTCTAGTCTGGCCACTGGTAAGACAATGAGCCAGTTTCACGGAATAAAACCGCTGAGTCAGAGGCTGAGCAGTCGCTGTTAGCACACCCAAAGATTTGTGGGCTTGTTGGTCGCGAAGTTATAGGATTTCGTATGCAAGATTTAAGCGTTCACACTACGTCTCTTGTGAAGAGTTGGTGATTGCTGCGCCGGGATCGTAGAAAGCTCATCGGGCCTGCGATGTGTTGCTGTAAACTATCTGATTACAGCCCCGGGGCGCCCAGGAGCAGAGGCATGGATCTGCGCTATAAAGACGACTCGGTGCAACTCCCGGGTACTTATGCGGAGAGGGGCTGTGGATAGGACGTGATTTTTATGATTTGTCCCAACGTTATTCGAAGTAATACTGCACTTGCTTCCGTCCTATTTTGTGTTAAAAGAAAATTTAGCTATATCTTTTTGTTGAACGCTCTTAGTTATATGTAAATTACCTCCAGTCCCAGGACATGTAACAGTATGGATGAAAAAAGGCTTTTGGGCATTGTAGAACGGCTGCGGTGCTGGTTGTTGGTTTTCGAAATAAAACGTCTTGAGCGTATTCATAGCTCGATCACGGGTAATTGTATTGTGGGAAATTATGATCACGCCAGGACAAGGCAGCCGGAGGCGGAGCAGTCCAGTTAGGCAGCACGGGGGGAGTCTGATCGCGGCTAGGATGAGCGCCGCGGGTGCCGAGCGCTGTGGCCGGATTTGAGCGAGCGGCGATTACACACTTGAACATTTACGGCTATTGTGAGCATGTTGAGGTTTGTACATTCACACCCGACATATCCCGTGCATTTTCTTATGGGAAGACCTTACAGTATATCGTATAAGGGGAATTTCAATGTTCCTAATGATGTTATATAATGCTGACTGAGTTCGCCGTGATAAGTGGGTTTCCAATGTTCCCTATATGATGTTATATAACTGTCTGATTGAGTTCGCCTGTCATAGAGGGGAATTTCCCGAGTTCGCCTATAGAATCTGAGCTGCTCTTAAGGGGAAGTTTCCCTTGAGTTAGCCGCTGAGATTATATAGGGAAGGGGCAATTTCGCCCGAGGTTCGCCCTGTTAAGAGTGCGGAATTTCCCAGAGGATTCGCCTCCTCGGTTATAAGCGGGGTATTTCCCTGAGAGTTCGTGCTCCGCCTGGTATAGAGTTGGATTTCCCGAAGTTCCGGCTATATGTGAGAGGAATTTGCCGAGTCTCGCCCTGTAATAGGGGGGATTTCAATGTTAACCGTGCTGAGTTAGATTCCTTTCATAGGATATCAGGTTGTACCAGCAGGAGGCCAGCAAGTCCAGCTGGGTTTATGTAATTGATTCGATTTGGATTATTATATAGTCATATTTAGTCCGCCACGTCGGTGAAAGTTTTTCACTAGACATAGATGAGAGACGGGTCAGCCAATGCCAGAAAGGAAAAAGCAGTGAAGGTCGGTGCAATTGTAGGCCTGAAAATGCGCGAGGCCATCAGAGCACTCACGGCGTCTGGACGTAGCGGGAGGGAGGGGTCTCTTTCTGTATCTTGCGATCACGACTCTGCGTGTGTGACACGGAGGGCCATCGTGTTTTTTTCCACACGGCGCTGGGATGCTCATCCGACGACAGACCGGAATGGCCCGGCACCCGATGTCTAGATGCCTCTTACGACGCAAGGGAGATGCTGCGGACATATTCTAAACCGGATCCACGGGTTAAGTAAGCTTTAGCGAGAGGATATTTCAATGTTTTATAGTTGGAGATGGGAAGATTATTTTTTTACAAGACAAAGCCGAGGGGCCGGTCTAACCAAGGTGTCAAAATGATACATACCTAGTTCGCCGGAGGGTATGTACAACAAAGATGCTTACACGTCTTAGTTGGGCGTGAGTTGGTGGGAAATGGTATTAGGGCACTGTATGCGTGCTTCATGCGCCGCGTGAGGGGTTTAATACGGCACTGTGGTGATCTACGCGGCAGACACTCAAGAGAGGGTGGAGGAAGTGAACGCTCTGCGCATGATGCACTCAGACCTTAGTACGACGAGCAGTCGGCTAGCTGTGAAATATCACATCTTTGTGACCGTTCGACTGGTGAGACTGATACATTCATCCTTGCAGTTTCGTACAGGCAGTGCGGCGTGGGAGACAGCAATTTCAACTGCATTGGCACTCTCGCCTCGTGTAGCAAAGAGGGGTAGAATGCCAGTTGCCCCCAAATTAAGTTCCAGTGAGACCCCCAGACGCGAGGGAAGTGGCACGCCACGATAAAAGGGAGCGGAGGCGGCATCGCGCATGGTCAGACGCGGGCGAAGCAGAATCGCTCACCAATAATTCCCACGCGACGAAAGGAGGTGGCAATAAGACACACCCGCGGGAGGGCCGTGGTTACGCTGGTTTTCGGTCGGTCACGGGGACAATGTACACTTTCAAGCCTATGGGGTAGGGAACAACAGTAGTTCTGAACCTTCAGAAGAGTAGTTCTTGTTACTAAATTAAGCACAACGTCGAACCTACGGTTTAACCGGATGGTAGGTCTATCGTGACGCCTGCGGGCGAGTTCCTTGGTTGAGCAATCTGAAGTTCATTGACGCGACTGTATTTGGGGATCTTGAGACTTCCGCACGACCGAAGGGGAGCAAATGCGAGTAGTGCAGGGACTGGCTTGAGCTGTGGGATTGGAGCAGGGTCTGGATGCTAATGTGTTGCGAATTAACCATGCGGCTCCGAATTATAATCTCTTTTGAAATCCTTCATCACAAAGGGGCGCAGAATGGTACAACGCATGTGATCTCACTCTGCAGCTAAATTTAATGAGCTATCAGATCCTCAGCGGGAGCTCGGCTGCCGAAACCGGACGGAGACACACGGCGGAGCCACCCTCGGAGGAGGGGCTCCGCAGAGGTGTCTATTCGGCTGGTAGACATGCTAACGCTTGAATGGAGGAACAAGGCTGAGCGGCACACCGACGCATCTCTTACCATTTGCGGGGGGCACCGGAAAGCCAGCATGGATGAGGGAGCTGAATACACTCGACGTGGGGCCGCCAGGGGAGAACCGCCAGACCCGAACACATGAGTTTTACCTAGAGGAATATGACCGTTCTCCAACGATACTAGTGCAATGGTATTTAAACCTGGGTCTAGACAAGCGAGAAGCCGTATTTCTATTTCCAGTTATGCTGGACATGCGTGAGACCAGTTCACGCATAGAGGCACAGGCCTCCCTGGCCGGATAAAAGCAGATTACTGGTACACAAACAATACACAACAGATGTACTGACCACCTGCATTTGTGCGCTATGTCGATGGTTTATTTTGATGATACGTCGAGATTTGGTGATTCATGCTTGAGGAATTATATGTTAAGTATGTAAAGTGCGTTACATATTCCAGTATGCAATGATGGTAATTTCCCCGCGTATACATATAAATTTAAATGAGTACATGTATATTTTTTATTCAGTGGATATTTTTTCCCCACGCGATGGGGGATGGCAATGCTACTTAAACCCGCTGAAATAAACCCTTTTATGTCATTTCTGGAGTCCTAATCATCCTATCTCCCCTTCTCGGACTGTCCGAGAACCGAAATACAATAAAAAATCCCACAAACTGACTAAACGCAATAAAAAAACGCATAAAACGACAATCGCCGACAATAAGCAACACCAGAAAACACTCATAGACGCTCACTACTGGAAAGAGAGCAAGAGAAATTAACAACACTCAGAGCTAAAATAAGAATATGATCCTTGTACATACTAGCAACAACACAACCATCGAAGAAACCAACAAACACAGGACACAGAACCAGGTATACAATAACGATCACTCCGACACAAACTAGGCACTAACACAAAAAACGTAACATAACGTAAACACAATCACAACACTCCGCACCCAAGCATATCCACATCATACATGACAACGGGTCATACACACGAGTGATAAAACCAGATGCTATATCCGGAGCCTCTCTGAACAATCAAGTAACCGACACTTAGGCTCCCACACATACACACACACAAAACAACAAGACCCCACAAATTCAAACAAACAACGGAACAAACCAGAAGCTCCTCCCATACACCACTCCGAAGACAACAGAACTAATAAATATGTGCAAGCCAACACCAACAACCAGCCATTAATTTATTGATGGACACACTTATGCATGTAATATAAACTGATGATCAATTACCCCCGTACATCTCAATGTGAGAAAAGTATCCATTAACCATTCTACGGTTGTAATTGGGGACCACTCGCAGAACTACAAACACAAGTGTTCATTTAGTATCCAGTGTGGGGAGTATTTCGTTACGCGTATAATCCGAGAGGTATCCGTCGATGTTCCGCGTGTAATCCTGATGTATCCGGGTCGCCCTGCAGTAACAACAATCATGGTATCATTTTTAGTAATCCCGCGTGGAGTATTTGTTCTAAGTTATCTGATGCGTAATATCCGTCGCATGTATCCATGTGAAGTTCGCGTGTAATCCATGCATGTATCCGGCCCCTGCGTAACAAACACTTAGCCATTGATTGTGTTTTTATACTAGCTGGAGATGCCAGGCAAGTCTAACAATCACGCTTGGCAATAATCGTTTTATTCGGGGCAATTTGACTATTCCTAGAGGCCGGCTTTTGAAACGGCCTGTAAATCATATCTGTATAAACAAGACGTAAACACCAGATATCTTCCACTACATGATTTGTTGTTCCATAACCTACCCTCCCGTAGGTCTGGTTTTATCTACACTTTGCTGAAGTCGTCCAGCACCTGTTGTTACGTTTTAGGTTGCCTAGTAACACATCTGATGTTTGTATGATCCGTGTGGTGTACGGATGGTGGTAGGATTCAGAGTCAAATCACTCGTAACTCGGGCTTCACTCCGGCAATAACCCTAAACCATCAATGGGGCCCCCGGTCATAAATACAACTACTTACAGGCAGAGCACATAAACTGCAAATTTACCACCGATGATGATTAAATCACCCAATTAGTATTTAAAACATTTTCGCCCTCCCCTCCTTCTCTCATCTCTCTCTCTTCTCCTCTCCTCTCTCTCTTTCTCTCTCTCCTTCTCTCTCTTTCTCTCTCTCTTTCTCTCCCTGATTCCTGAATTGCATAAATGATTATGTCATCCTTTTGAGCCATAGAGCTATATGCGACCCATACTCAGATCGAGCTTGTGAAAACACACACGCGGGAGTTATGTAATGATATCAGCAGGAGCGTGGAGAGGGGAGGGTGGGGAGCAGATGGACACTGACAATTCAGAGATGGAGATTGACGAAGGAGACTCACAGTCGATGGGATGCATGTCCACCGATATTCTGATCCAAGATCTGCAGGAGAGAGGTGGGGGTGGGCGGTTTTGAAAGGAGGAATGGGTATGGCATTATTAACCCTTTGTAGAAGTAGGTGTGGGAGGGGTGTGGAGAGGTATGGCCAGTTAATGCGCATGGAAGGTTATATGGAGACTTGAATTGTAAGCTGATTTGAGGTGAGCCAGCAAATGTCATATCTTGAGCTGGAGGAATGGGGGGGGGGGGGGGGTGTTGAATACAGACAGTGAGCCCCCAGAAAGCAGCACTATCATCTAAAATTTAACATTTGCCTAATCCAAAATAAACAAGTTAAATCACAGGATAAATGTTGTATAGGTACTGAACGTCCTATGATTTGAAATCAATTTCACCAATGAAATTATTATTTAGGAAGATTTGTATGAATTAATAAACCATTGATCAGTTAGTATGTATATGAGCATACTGCTGCTTTGTTTGGACAGATTTTCTAGTTAAAGAAACAGCAATTATCTTATGCGCAGGAGATGAACCACAACACCCAACAACGCAACGAGTCCAACTCTAACAATCACTTATTTTATTAGGATATCCTATGGTGAAGGGTGAATAAATACAACCAGGAGAATCAAACAGCAGAAGTCAGTATCCCAAAGTGTCGGATCTCCTGATTGATAGTCCCCGGTAATTGGGAATAGTGAGAGTGGAGGCTCAGAGGGGGGAGAATTTTGGAATTTCCAGGAGGGGAGCCGTTTTTTTGTATTGGTGCCTTTTGTTTCCACCAGCCACTGTGCCCAATTCCTGTCCTTACCCCCCCCCCCCCCCCCCCCCCCCCCCCCCTCACCCCCCCATCTCCATTGTTAGTTATATACTACGCTATAGGAAAAGTTTATTTTTTTAGGAGGAAAGTTGCATGAATTTGACTTACTGCAGCTATGGCAGACCCCCCCCTCCCCCTTTCGCTCTTTGTTAATTAGTTACATACGTTAGGAAACAGTTTATTTTTTAGGAGGAAACGTTGCCATAACTTGACAAATATTATCTGCAGCTGGGAGGACCCCCCCTTTCCTCTTTTAATGTAATCGTTACTATGTATGGAAAAAGTTTATTTTTTTAGGAGAAATGCTGAACTTTGACACTACTTCTGCAGCTACCTGGGCAAATAGAATCGTAAGTTTCACACCATCTCTAGATCTTCCGTGGAGATGATTATTCTACTCCTACTTCTGTCTCTACTGCTTCACAGCAGTAACACAGGCGGTTTGACCTTTATTGAATGGTCTCGTCTGTGGGTAATATACCGCTGCCTGCCCCTGTTCGCCTTAAGTTTTCTGATGTGGATCCAGCAGGGGGATATCACAGGAGATCGAGAGAGGAGAAAAAATTCACCCGCTTGCGGTTCATCTTTATTAAATTGTACAGCGTGCTTCAATTAGACACGAAGGACGGGTGATTTATCAGATTGAGTCCTTAGGTATTGTGACATTTTTTATATATAACAGTTGTTGATGTGGAAGTACACCTGTCCATGACTGCACGGCTACTATCCTCTACCAGCCTGAATGCATTCTCATATCTTCTTTTATAATCACTATGAGGTAAGGTTTTTCATGGTTCTTAGATTTTTTGGAAGTGTTAGACTTTCTTGTCGTCAAGAACGGCAGGCAACCTACTCAGTAGAATTATTCCCCAGGTCTTAAATCACCATGTTAAAGTAATTAACAAAGTGAGTCATGAATGAAAAAACAAAACGAGAGTGGGGTGACAATGTATGAGTGAAATATTCTCGAGTGGAATGTAAAGCAATATACAATGAATATCTGGCTATAATAGAATGCAATGTCAGTCATCTGTATTAAACTAAGAGAACAACAGACTTCTTGTGATCAAGAGACATGGAGAATGTTCCGTATTCCAAAGTCTTTCAT
>CAJDSM010065948.1:0-10472 GCA_903981925.1 Ostrea lurida | reverse complement strand
TACACCTGTTGTATACTTTCAATCGTCCACCCACCCCCCCATCCTTCTCCGATCGGACATAGTGTAAGTCTTCTATTAATAAAATGACTCAACTGTGTGAGAACAAAATTAATATTCTCCTTAGCTTCCTTCTCTGAGCACCTAAAACACCTCCAACTACTGTAGATTCAACTTATGAAAAGTAATCGCGCCAGGGGTCAAATCACACTATTAAAAGTGGAGTTATAGTTTTTACGTCTCCTATAACTGTGAGTATCACTTTTATTTCTTCATATTTTTTTTTACTTGAGAAAGAGGGGGGGGGGCGCGTGTAACATAACATATATAATCTATACACTTACAAGATAGCCTCTGTGTAGATAAGTTTAATAAAGCAATGGTTATTCAGCCAAAATTCAATTACGAAGGCTTAAGGTGATTTTGGTTATCTTAACCATTAAAGGGTCTTAAGACAACAAGAATCGCTCGCTGGTACAATTGAATATCGAAATTATGTTTTGAAGGGTTGCAGTAAGGGTTTTTAAGTCCCTCTGACTTTTTGGAGTGGGTGTTATTATACTGGTGATAAACACTGCGGGATTTAAGCAGTATTAAGCCATGTAGGGGACTGATCTTAATGAAACAATATTCGCTGACGATAACACGATGGTGTTCATATTATTCACAGTGAGCTACATTCCCTTGTATGAAAGCTGACGATCGGTCATAAGAGTACACAGACAACGAAAAACGGACGTAAGGACTGAATTATTTTCGAAATGGGGGTGGGTTTGGGGGTGGGCACACGTGTTAATTAATCAAATCATTGGGGGTAAACCTCAAAAAATTATGATACAATCTCAGTTAGAAACAAAAAAAAAAAAAAAAAAAAAGGCATTTGTAAAAAACAGACATGCTAGTTAACGACACCGTCGGGCGGGTCGTGGCGGAGGGGGGGGCGGCCAGAGCCAAACCGAGGGGGACCCGGAGGAGAGGAGAGGCCGAGGAGTAGGCAGAGGGTCTCGAGGTAGTCCAAATGGAGATAACTAATTCTTTGTAAAAAGAGTGATTTGGAGTTATCATTAACTGTAGTTAAGTTTTTAAAATGTAGGGATCAAAAGAGTTTCAGGGGGTGTCTTATTAGCAGTTTTGGTACAAGATAAATAGCGACTCAAATGTCGAGAGAAGGAGTTGTGGCCATTACGAACATAACCCAACTATGGTATACAACTATAATTGCCTCGCGACTAGAGTCGTGTAAAAGCTTTATCTTAAAATGTGCTTAACGTTTGAGAGTTTTTAGAAATATGAATGATCCATAGAAGAGGTCTATAAAATCAAAGCTCAAAGGCTCACAGAGCAGTGATGTAACGGGATCACTGAAGGAAAATAAGAGCAGTCTTTGTGATGAGAGAGAGCTCGAGAGAGAAGAGCAACTCTATTCAAAAGACTTTCAGGGTAACTGAAGGGAGAGGCTAAATTAACAGATATATACCTCTTTTATATGCCTCAGAAAGTATTAAGCCTAACGGACTTTCTACCTAGTCTCATTAGATAAACGATAGCATCAAAACGCCAAAAGTCAAACTATAGGTCATAAAGGTAGGGTGAAAGAGAATGTTAACAGCGCCTGGCGGGGTTGGTGGGGGATAAAATATGTTTGATGTCAGAGGGCCTAACGGCATGGAGCCCTCGTCAACCGCTCCCCCAACCGGAAGAGAGCTGGCGCCTATTGATACAGTATCCCATTGCGGACTGACGCATAATTCTAGGGGAAAACATTCACATCGTGAAATCAGGCTAGACAAGCACCATCTTAGATTTACTAAGATATCACTCAATCGCTACCATTTCCAACAGAAGTTATTAAGTCACACGAGGTTATCCGCTTATCAGAACATGACATATCTAGCTTAACAGTGCACAGAAGGAGCCAGGAAAAGAACGAATACAACTGAGGGCCACTCGTAGGCTTATAGAATACAACGGAGGCAATTACTCACGATTGTTCACGAGTTAATCAGAATGAAATTATTGCTCAATTGTCCTAATATCTACTCTCTACTTTATCACTATGCCCAATAAACTCAATCCGGTGTTGAAGTGAAATAAGAATTGTCTAGTATTGTTGATCATCAATGCAAAATTTGATGACCTGGAGACAAATCTAGCGGAATAGCTATGATATGAAAATAATTATTATAAGCTACAGAAGTGCAGTTAACTTTGAGAAAATCGATTGGAATAGTTGATCTCACTTAATCCAAATGCGGTTACCAACAAATGCATTGCGAGGAGAACTTCGTAACATACAGGAAAAAGAAAACAAGTAGTACTCCTACTGCTATCCTCCAACCCTCGCAGCTTATCTCCACCATACGAAACGGCTCCACAACACAAACAGCAATGGCCCCTTTCAGGTCTGTATGCAATACTTGCTAGAGAGATCCCACCCAAACAAGTACATCTAGAAGTGAAACTAGATAGTTGAAATTTAATCATATTCCTAACACATATGCAAAGATACGGGCAATTTGCAAATAGTCTCTAGCCATCATGTGCCAATTGTTGGTTTGCCAGTGGCTGCCAGTATGTGCGTCAGATAGCAACAGATGTACGCTGAAGTAACGTCCTGTACCACCACACGAGTTAAGCTACCCTCATCATCTTGCTGTATTAGTATATCATCCTTCCGAGATTGAATTCGATCAATTCTGACAGAAGTATAGTAAGAGATGTTTCTAGATAGCAGGAGAGTCTGTACGGTCATGTTTGTATATCACAGACTTTTATATTCCATCACACGATTTATGGCTCAAACACCTAGCAAAATCCAACCATAATGTGATATCTCTTAACTCATATTCTTTAAGGTTCTCGTTTATGAATGCCAATAGCTAATACTGACTATTATGGTCCGGAATAAAATATCTTGCAAATATGACATCCTAATCCTAAACTATGATTTTTCATTATGTATTAATTAAATATCCCTTATCCTTTCCTCGTCGTAACTCATAAATATATAAATAGTATGTCATTTTGCACATCACTTTCACCCATGAGTGGACCAGCGAGTCCGAGCTTATGATCCTTGTCCGTTTAGATCTTATGTCTCTTTGACAAGCAATGAATCGCAAATAGGACGGAAGCGAGGATAAGGTCAGATGCCCCTTTACTCCAGTAGATTTTTTGGACAATCCAAGGTTCAATCAGTCGGTGCCATTCACGAATTGTGTCTTTTTAGTGATTTCGAATTCTCTTAAATTGCTTCTACTCGTATAAGGCCCTAACTAATCTCCGCTCGTAGCTAAAACGTACGCCTATTTCCTTTTCTTGACCAGCCTTGACCAGCTCGGACTTTGGCAGAGGTGGGAAGAATCGCGTACGTAGGACCCAGGGGGTCTCCTCTATTTCTAAGCGAAATAATTGTTCTCAACTATGGAATGATTGAACTCTGAAAATCCAATAGGGGAAATCCTCTGGTCCCATGGGCAAACATTTTGTAGTCGGAGGGTTTATAATGCGTCTTGACCTGAAATGATAACAACAGACGAAACGGTTTGTTGTTTCTATAAAATTCAGTATAACAAAATAAATACAGTCGAACCTCGTTATCTCGAACCCGATGGGACCAAGAAAAAAGTCCGAGATACATGTATTCGTGGATTCTCGATATCAAGGATAAAAATACTAAGAAAATAGGTGATTGGGACCTCCAAATCAGTTCGACATAACCATGGTATTCTAGAAATCAGTGTTCGAGATATCGAAATTCAACTGCATTGCACATCGTTGAGGGTAACATTGAAAATTTTCATCCCTCAAACTCGTGGTGAAAATTTTCGATGTTACCCTCAACTACATGCAATATTTATATATAGTGGAGACCTTTTCTTGGATTAACATGTGAAGGTCGTGGAAGTCGCTGTATCTGCGGTACGTCTCAGACACCTCCTCATCCTCTCCGCACGTCTTCGTGGCACGCACGGCAAAAACGGCATACGTCTTCCCTGAATTCTTATCCGATTCCTTCACAATTCCTGTCAATGATAAAAATCGATAAAATACAAGATATGATTATAATCTGCCGATTATAAAGTCTCCCAAACGATGTACTGCCTGTACAAAGTGGACTTTTTCTTAATACTACTTTATTCCTTCCCTTGCACATAATCCAGGCCATGCCAATTTTAAGTTCTAAATCGCAAAGATTTTGCAAATTTCCAACAACAACATCAACATAAATCCCCTTTCCTTCAATAAAAGTCCATAGTGACCTTGACCTTTGACCTTGAAAATCAATAGGGTTCATCCTCTATCCATGGGCAAAATTTGTGGAAGGTTTGATGATTCTCTGATGAATGCTGTCATAGTCCTCTATCTTGTCCACAAGAAATTTAGTCAATAGTCCATAGTGACCTTGACCTTTGACCTTGAAAATCAATAGGGTTAATCCTCTGTCCATGGGCAACATTTGTAGAGGAAGGTTTAATGATTCTCTGATGAATACCCTTGCTTCTATCTTGTTCACAGGGTTCCGGACACACACACACACACACACAGCCCCACATCTGCACGGACGCGATGCTATATCCCCTCCGCAACTCGTTGCGAGGGGATAATAACTTTGTTGGATTAAACCGGATGTTAAAATTGCTGTGAAGCACATGCCAGTGAAGAACATGGAGTTTTGGGAGACGTAATGAAGGCAGTGTTTATGTTTCAGTATTGGATGGAAAGATATATCCGAGTAATTTCTCATGCTGATAGACTACATTAGAATAACGAGTTTAATTAAGCATGCACATGAATCTTACATAGCTGAAAATAATTCCCGATTAGTTTTATACCTGTCTGTGATATAAAGGCTGTAATAAATGTTTCCATGGTTACTGGTGACCCTGAACGTGACCTTGGCAATGAAGAATCTTCAGAACACTCCTCCATCTGAAATTTAATACACTGATATATAGCATGCTTTACAGTGTGACATTCTCTATATTACTGTATAAACATTATATTATCGTCTCTTTACCATGTGACATTCTCTATATTACTGTATAAAAGGTATTGAATATTATGAATCATACATTTCATTAAAATGATAAATATAGATTTCAAACAGATATTCATTTTGTAAACGCCATGAATTTTTAATTGTAAAAATATAATGGATTATATATTCACTTGAAAGTTATACATGTCATGGGTTTCACATGTCACAGGGGTTTCTCAACATACGTGTTCGGTTTCCCCAAACAAAATAAAATGGATAAAGACTCCTATTTTCAGATATTTCTTTAAAGAGTATAAAGTAAAAATATTGAAAGTTTTAATATAACATGAACTTAACGCGGCTGAATTTGTCAGTATGCTTTTAAAGTTACAGGGATAACTTTTGCAGATTTACGTAAAAACAAGAAGACGATTGAGCAAAAATAGTACAAAGATAACAGTAGTACAAGATAGTGAAGAAAACTATTTAGATGGAGGACAACCACACTTCGTATTTATGGACTTGTACCGGAACTTTGGTAGATGCAATCTGCATGAGAAGCAAACAGGAGCTAGCTGTGATGTGTGTGTAAAAGTTGACGTGTACATATAATTACAGCTCCAGAAACACAATGAGAAGAATGTATAATACGACCTCCCTTCTTCCAATATCGTACCATCACCCTGATTAAACAGCTTTGAACTAGCTATTGACTAGGTTCTATTGATATTACTTGACGTGTCAATCAAGGAACATTGATTGTGACTGTAGGATTTTATTTTACCGTTTGGCGGGGGTGTTTGTATGTTGTTAATAGATTGGGTAATCGGGTTCTGTTGTCTTACAATAAATAATTAGAAAAGTTCAAGACGAAGGCTGCCAACTAATCTAAGGGCACCATAAATTACATTAAGATTACTTGTGTAATGATATATAGGAATTTTTCTGAATCAATTCATTTAACGTAGCTGAGTGCGTAAACACTAACTTCGTAATTAATTTGTGATATTTTCATTGATTTTTCACGATCAATATACAGCAAAATATTGAATGCTGTACCACGTTATCAATGAATTCATAATTCAAGCATATTTGATTATGGATCGATTGTGCATATGATACAGATATCATATCTAGTTCTTCTTATCTACATATGATTAAATATCTAAACTATCTTGGGGAGGAGGCACATTACTGATATGTTAGCCTGGGGGATGCTGATATCTATCATTTCATAATCATGCCTTGAAATATGCTAATAAAACAAGGTATCCTGAATTTCTTAATAGGATGTTTTACTGAGTGCCTTACCCTTACGCTGTACTCTAAGAAGCCGTTGGGACAGTTCAAGGGGGCTTCATTCTAGAAACATAGATTATAACATGTAATACTAACATGCCAATAGGACAACGCCAGCCTACAGCGTTTAATGTCTGTTATGAATATCTTAGTCGACGAGTGCTGTGGTGTCTGGTAGCTGCTGACACACTTCCTTCTGGACAATCAGCATGTCACTAAGTCTGTATTAGGAACGGACATAGACATATATTGATTCAGACTTCAATGTCTGTGCCCTAAAGTTTTAAGTTTTTGAAGCATTACACACGTGTGTAAACCCACTGTATCCGTTCGTAGGTGTCATGGGATTAATTCTTGGGATTGGTTTTCATTTTTTTGTCTTAGGGATCTATGTAGGGGGGGGGGAAATTGGACAGGGGCGGGCAACAATCTCAAGTGGAATTATTTTTGTTTTGTGAATCCCTTGGAGAGGGGTCACAGCTCGATAGGCCTCAAACAACATACTGAAGGTTATAGAGTAACAAAGATGAAGAACATGAAACAACAAGCACAGTCAAAACGGCGGCAATTATTACCATCAGCATGCAGTCCACAACATGCTAAACCGGCGGGACCTACACACTAAAGAATGACCATGCAAATTATGTGAGCATACTGTAGCAGTCAGATTGTTAACACAAACTGTTACCATAGTTTGTCCATGTTAATTGTATTGTTAATGTAGGAGAATCCATTATGAAAACTTGTGAATTTATCAAAAATTTGTCACACATTCGGCATAGGTATCCAAAATGTGGAGGAATAGAATATTTTTTAGCAGGTTGCTAGGCGAAGCAGCAGCTCCCTTCTTCAATCAATAATGGTTTGAATTATGACTTTGATATTAATTCAAGCATTCACAATTATTACAACCAAATCTCCAATTTCCAGTACTGATCATTCACCAAGAAACCCTTGACATGTAATCTACACCTTATTTCTGCTGTTGCTAAGTTGGGAATCGTTTTTCAAAAAAAAAGAGAAATTGATGTAAAACATTAATAATGGGAAGAAAAAAGGATGTAATGTAATTAGTTGGTTAGGCAAGGAGAAGAAACAAGATTTCAGTAATGTTCATTTAATCGGGTTCTATGGTAAAGGAATTCTTGATTAAACAAATTGTAAAGATCTGTTAATGTGAGTTGTGGCCGGAAAAAAATTATTCAGCTCGCGTAAAGCTAGCAATTGTAATTTGTATTAAGCTTATGTCTTGTTTTTTGCTTATGGAGTGGGTAGGGGGGGCAAGCACATATAGATAAAAGCATAGATGTAATAATAGGAGAACAGTGTCGAATTGACATAGAGCACCGCTAAGCCTCAAGAAGGAGACAGATTTTCCAACATACCTTGAACCAACGTGGTCTGCGGGACGGCACATGAGGACAAACTTAAGTGTCATCACAAATTTACTTGGGGGGTGAAGACTAGGTCCGATCACCATAATAAGTACGTATTTTACAAGAACATCGTTATGATTTTACTGGCATCTAGGCAAACGTCAAGCTTCTTCAAGGAATCACAGAATCTATTGGTTAAAACCTTCTCAATGTGAATATCACTGGACAGATAATTTGCTGCAACTTAAGTATAGCTAAAAATTAGTAGGTAACATTGAGGTAATAATACACATCAAAAATTATTATGTCTCCAGTAATAGTTAAGTATTATACAGTAAAGCGTTTAGGTACTAGAAAATGCCATACTCAAGAGCGAGTTGTTATCAATAAACAAATGTATTAATTTTAATGTAACATTAGCCGACGTCTGACTCAGAGGAGTCGGATCAGTTTTCTGCATACCCCAGTTCCTGGAATGCCATGGACACATGGTATGAGAATATGTAAGAAGGAAACTGGTGACTCTGTCGATTACTGTGTTTTTAATAAAGTGGTTACCTATATCGTCATAAGCAGAGAAGTAGCTCGGGCGGTTGTCCCCAATGTCCTCTCTGAGCCTTGAGTGGTGTGTCTTATGTCATTATATAATGTTTTTGGGAACAAAATAGATCACTTCCGCCAGAAATTTAGAAGTGAATCTACACGTTTGTACTTTTGAAGGTCGGTTATTTTCGAGTGACTTTCAGGCGTGCTTGTGAGGGAATGCTTTCAAATAATAACTTGCTTCATTGATTTGGTATATGATTTTCGATTAGACACGCTTACACACGGAAAAGATTTTGTCATCTCATTTCCAGATTAATGTTCATGTGGGACCGTAGGTTCCAACTTTTACAGATCATTTTATATATTCTTAGTTTATTCTCCTTAAGAAATTAGGGTTAAATAAGTCAGAAGTTACAATTATAATGTAAATTCATCTAATGTCAGACCTTTCGATAATCTATTAACTATATTTTTCCTTTTTTGATTTTGGGTATAATGCGATTTTGTAATGTATGTCAATCAACTAGATGACCGAACCAATTTACATCCATTGTTGTGTGATCTACCATTCGCCCTCTAACTGTTTTCATAGTACGCGGTTATTATTATGTTAGCTGGTTTTCCACTTTATGCATGATGAATGAGTTCTATCCAAGATTGGGGGGCCGAATAACGTTCGGTTTTACTCTTTGTCTCACCTTGGAATCAAGATAATAAGCGTTTTCGTTGACAGCAGGTGTGGAGTGTGATAGGACTAGTTGTGGCCGATTTTCATTTGGACTCTACTCCTAGACGACTGGTGTGACTGTGAATTTAATAGTGATTGGTAATGCTTTATTGACTCTGTATGTAACATAACAGATATGAGTTGGCTGACTCAATATGGTTAATTAACAGTGGTTGTGTATTTTGATCGGGAGGATGGCACTTATTTACTTATAATTGTAGGAGTAGACTGGTGAACTGGGGACTCGAATGCGTTTACTCATCTACTCTCTTTTTCATTAGCGTCCTGATCTGAAGACACCCATTGTGTTAGTTGATTTGTGTTTTTGTTGATGAGCCATATTTTTATTGGCCAGATTAAAGTGCCGACTATGTTTCACTCAGATCACAACAACGCTGTAGTAGGGTATATGCAGTGCCGTTCTTTACATCTCAGCTCTTTTGAACAGTTTTCACAGCCATGTAAGAGAGTTATGTGCACTCTCCCGCTAGTTATTCAGCTGTTTTGCACGGCTTTCGTGTGCTGTGCGTGTGTTTCCTTTGTGATTATTTTGATTCTAGGTGATATAACAGCATGTATTAGACAGTTGACTAGTAATGCTTTAATAGCTTCTTATTAGTGCAATGCATAGGAATATGATAGAATAACTGGCACTCGTTTTATGAGGTGTGCATGTATGTATGGAATATCTCTAGCGCGAGTTTGGATGAACTGATTGTAATATAAAAGGACCGATGTGCCTTGTGAGCCCAGAGGATTGTCACTTATGTTTTAACTATAATAGATGAGACTGAATTGTGGCCAATTTTTATATTTTGACTTGTGTTCCATTTTGTCAGAGTAATAGACTTCAATAGTGACAAAAGGCAGATTTGTTATTCTATTCACGATTGTGATGGTCGAACTGTTATGACCACTTTTTTTTATTGTGTTGACTCACTATCTTCTGGTTCTTTAAGGAGTTCTATTGACATATCTTCTCAATTTGCTGATGGTCGGCTCGTCTTATTGACGCATTCTGCTAGTCTCTCTCGAAAACAGACCGGTCAGTGGTTGACTCTTCATAGAGTGTGGTGCAGGCAAGATGAGCAGTGATGTCCAACCCTGACAACCCAGAGGGAGTGGTGGTGACCGTCGTCAGTTCTTTGATGAGGAGTCTAAGGTGGATCCATGTTATTCAGATCTAATACGTAAAGGATCAAAAGATATGCTCTGAAGTCTGTAAGATAGATAAAATGTACAAACGCCAACTAGCAATACACGTAAGTGTAATCAGGCTTAAATATGTTTACAATAGTACACCGTAGTACTACGACTTGTTCTGTGAGTGTAGATGACACCTATCTTTAATTTTTTGTACGTATTATTTCCTCTTGTGGTTGGTTTAACCAGGACCATCTCAGTGCTCCTAGTTGAGTAGATTATTGGCCCTGCTTAAGGAAATAACCTCAGTTGAGTTAACTTCGTATGGAAGTAGGGATAAATAAAATGTGTCATGGCTGATGATCTTGACTAAGCCGCTCGCTGTGTGGACTTTACGTGATTG